>JAODAF010633512.1:0-13335 GCA_027574765.1 Molpadia intermedia
ACCGATAGGCCGCGGGAGCACGCTGGAGGCGGTGAAGAGGGAGAGGCTTCTGACCTGACCCCCTCTGGTTACGCCACTGTCTACATGTAAATCCATTAAATCCTTCACAGTCTGGTCGAATACATTTTAAAAGAACTCTCACCTTTAAAACAACCTCGATTAAGTTTTGTAAACAAATCTAACAAAATAGAAATATTAAATAGGCTATTAATTATAAATTCGAAAGTCTCAAACCGTTCGCTATATTGTTGTGTTATGTGTATAACATAACATACGGTACGGTACCGTACGTAATGAAAGTTACTTTCCTTTCAAAATTACCTTTCTATATATTTTTTACCATATGGACAATCTGTACACTCTCTGTTGTAACATAGCGATGAATCACTACACCCTTCCCCTCTGGTCGATCAAAACAAGCCTCCCCAGAGGCACATGGACGGTACAGGCTTGTCTATTAATAATTTAATAATAAAAAGATAACAAAAACAATCCACGCCAGATTTCCTCCAGGTCTGAATCTCTGTCGAGTCTCAATTGAAAATCAAAGACATCTGCATATTGGAATGGTCTGGCTCCCTGGACAGATGATAGAGGAGCACACCCTATGAGATTTATTCAAATAACACTGATGTGTGCAGGCATTCTATTGTAACATGAATATACTAATACCCACGGCCTCAGGGTACCGATATGGCCGTATATCACGGCGCCAAATATGTATCTTTTCGCCGTAAAAATGCCTTTGGCCACAATTAAAACTGTTTGGCCAGTGGCTACATGTGGCCGAATTGGCGTGGACATACGGGTATGTAGAAGAAAAACCGAAATTCCTTAGAAGTACCGTAATTATTTCAAAAGCAAAATACACGTCGGATCAGTTTGATCGGGTGGCGTACGTTACCATTTATGAACTATACGTGTGGTGCATCACAACCAACATCGCGTGTATGGCAAACCTACATTTACCAGAAGTCTTAGTTTCCACACCGCAGGTCAGTAAATTGTATTGTATATGGAAATTGATGTCGTATAACATCACTTGGGGCCCCTCTTTCTCAATGCTCATGCTCACGGCCAAGGTAGCGCTAACGTAAAATATGATAGAAATGCTAATTTGGTCTTGTCAAATACTGTCTACAGAAGACGAATTTTGGTGTTTGATATCATACGTAATAGCAGTGACGAAATTGAAGGCCTCTTCCCTCACTTTACCGATGTACCTGAATATAATATAAATAAGCTTCCTATACTAAAAACACCACTGGGCAAAATAAATATAAATGCCAGTGTGTTTTGGTGTAACATTTATGTTGAATGCTCACTTTTAGTAAATTTGAGTCATCCAGAGTGGTTTCAGTGCTAGAACTTACTTAAATCCGATTAAAAAAAATACAGTTTGGACAGTGAACACTCGTTAAATATGATAGCTTATGCTCCTGTATATAATGGTATCAATGCAGTCAACGTTTTACTCAATCAGGCCTACTTTTGTTTCGCCGCTCAGTATTTGGGGCGACGGTCAAAGTCTACTACGACCAAATTTCAGTCATATGCAGGGTTAATTTTGTAGTTTATATTTCTCACAATTGGACGGTGATAGAATAAGCGAAATTTTTGGAATTTGTTAAAGGTAGTGGCGCTCGTAAAAATGTCACGTGGGTTTTGAGTGGCACTTGAAACTCATATAGGGAACATACAAAGTCAGAAAAGTAAAAAAAACAGATGTAACGTTGTTAACCATCGTAAATAGTGCACCTCACAATACAAGATTGCAAACTATGCCAGAGAACACCGTTTTGATGTCATCTGATATTTCACATTTCGGTATGTGAAGCTTCAAGCGCCCTCACTTTTAATGTGTTATTCATCATCATGAAAAGATAACATTACAAAATAAAAATTATCCAAAGGCACAATACATAATAGACTATATTCAATAATTTAAGCAAAGTGGCTGGTCCATGCCGAAGAGTTTAATAAGCTTACAGACTTACAGACAAGACGCTAACTAAAAGTAATGGAATATACAATGCAATAGAAGTATACGTATAGTTTAGTATAAAAGGATCTTTACGGAAGTTTACCCTTTGCGCAGTGACAAAAATCTTTAAAATCAACCCTGGTCGAATGTCAACCCATCCCGACATTCCAATGCTCGACTGGGCTTGTCAAATCATTCGACAACATTGTATTGTACTGTAATGTAGTATGATGTAGCCTAAAGGCACTACCTGTAAATACCATCCATACTATCAGGTGGAAAATCGTGTTTCTAAAAACTTATTTGACACCCACTGGTTACATCCAAAATAATAGAATAAGTCATTTCCCACGACCATCACGTGCAGTGACGTTAAATATTTTCGACAACGTGCCCATAAATCGACTCTAAACATGAAGAGCATAAAGTTTAGTTAGTGTGGTCCCTGATGCTCTCAGAAAGGAACTTATACTGTAGGATGACCCAAACCGTCTTATCGATGGACACCATGATTTATAGATTGATTGATGGAGGAACAGTAGTAATGATCCTTCACTCGATTTAGACCCCATTATTTCATATGGTATCTCATCCCCACCAGACATGGGGGTAAACTGACCATTCCCGCCGATACTGATAACCTCGCTGGTATAAACACAAAAATAAAATTATAGTTAACCATGGAATGTTTGCAGGCAATGAGGGAAACCACAAACCGTGTATTCCTTCATACAATTTCTTGGCATTTTAAATATCTTGAAAGTGTTTCGAAGTGTATAATTATTCAAGATGAAAATGCATGGATGAAACTGCACACAGAGCATGCTTCTTGGCGAATGTCCAAATTTAATTCAGATGGATTAAGTTCTAAGTAATTTTATGCCCCCTTTAAGGACGCCAACGTTAGTCAAATTCGCACAAAAAGACGAAGAGTTGTAGCGTTTTAAGTTCTAAGTGAATACACATTTTGACACTTGGTGAATTAGACCTCTGACATTTTAAGGTCGAAAGTTAATAACTTCTTCTTACATAGGACAAGCCTATAGTTTGAAAGGTTGGTGAAAATTAATTGAGGATCCAGGGGGCGAAGAAAATATGAGCAGACAGCCAGGCAGTGGGTACTGGGTAGTGACCTCGAATGACCTTTGACCTTAAACGTCTCGAACAAAGTAATTGCCCCTTTCCAACATTGACTATGACCAACGTTGGTCAAATTCGCAAGAAAGCCCTAAGAGTTGTATCGTTTTAAGTGAATTCACCGTTTTACCACTGGTGACCTTTTAATGTCAATAGTTAAACACTTCTAAGCTGGACTAGCCCAGTTAACTGTGAAAGTTTGGCGAAAATTCATTGAAATTTAGAACACCAAAGCGCGAACAGAATATGACCAGGCAGACCGACAAACAGATCAACATACTTGCATAATTGCATATTGCATAATTGTATATTTTGTCTTTGAAGGAAGCAGCTTTGCTATATTACGTGATTCAAGTGAATCAAGTCGCAGTGCTTTTGTGTATAAAGTTTACATAAACATTACAGTTGTAGTATACACTGCCAATAGTGTTGACCTATTCTTTATGCTTAACATACGACCTAGGATACACATATACAATAACGGCTTTCTATTGTCAATTTGACGTCGTGTGGACAGTTTGGTATAGTCGACATTGACAAATAACACAATCATGCTTCTACACAGTAGGCAATCCATTGACGTAAAAACCAATAAGCATTGAGTTTTCAACTTCACAATCTCTTGCTGTGAAAGTATGCTAAAGGACCACAATACTCAACGTTTTAAGTTGAGGTTCCTTAGTCAATTTAAACAGGGATAACCTTTCCTCGCACAAACCGTAAGTGGGGATGACATTTTGGTATGCGAGAAGCTAGTGAATTGAATACTTACCTCGTCAAATGCGCTGAATAGTTCATCTATAGATGTATACAGTTGTATATAGTGAGATCACGGGTGATTGCTGATTTGGACGACGACACTTTGCAATAATAGTCCTTTTGGCCGCTATGGAAGGTCAATTCTGAACATTTGAAAGGGCATGGGTAGTGGGTATAGTGGCAAAATATAGGTGCGAGGGATCACCATGTCCAACCGCTGTCACCATCTCAGTGATGTATCTGTATGTGGATATCTGACTTAACGAAGAGCGTATAATAAGTTAAGTATCACAACCATGCAGCTGGGCCCTTACTAATCTACTCATGTCTATCCAATGTTTTGAACAGCACCAGTTATGGTATATACTGTAAGCAATAGAATAACACACAATATGCATGCCGTTCTTATAGTGTGTACTTTCAAACCTATTGCACCAGTCATGGAAGAAATCATATCAAAATTGAAAAGTTGCTAATGTTTCCCATCACCATAGAAAGGTGATGGTATACCCTGTGAAACAAAACTGTGTTTCAGTAATTACTATACGGTTATGGATCAGATCATCAGAGACCACCGCTGCCACAATGTGATATGTCAGTATGATAGTTATAATGGTGAGATTTGGTTTGGAGATTTGGTGAGACCTGTCTGTAACTGTCGATCAGTACCATTCATAGCAGATACGCGATAGGAAGTGAGAAAAAAAAAACACGATTACAGTAGTTCATAAAAACATGACATAATATATGACACCGATGTTTATTAATACTCTTGGCCAGCTGCAATAACATATATGTCGAACCCTATCGAAATTCAACTGTAACCTACCGCTGCCAGGAGCCTGCCACCATGTGATCCATAGGTATGTGGAGTTCAAACTTACATTACAGCTCGTATAAATATGTCAAATAGTTATTATACACTCTGTGTCAATTATTAAAACTGACTGGTTTACGAACTAATTGACATATTAGAGGCATACATAAGAGGCATACCCATATGTAACACAACAACAGCATATCATATGCGCTATGGTGAGATAACATTAGATGTAAACTGATTATTAACATGGTGGCAGTGTTGTTCTCGGGTATGCGTATGTGTACAATGGTATTTGTGAGTGCGATCACTGTTGCTTTCACATATTCATAAATTACCATGAAAGTTTATGGCTAAGCATGTTAACTACTCTAGTATAGTAGCTCAATTCTTTCTACGATATTCAGCTGTGGAAAATGACACCTTCGCCTCTACTCCAAAAGGCAAGTAATAATGCTCAAGTCCACAACGTGTCACTTTCGGCAAATCTCTTTCGTGTTTGTATCAGGAATCTTTACAAAACCGAAGAATCAATTGTGTGCTAACAAATCACCTGCGGGCACCCAACAGCCTTCCACCCGCGCCACTAACACTCAGCTCAACATAACACAGGTCTGCGTGATCTAATAAAGAAAAGGTCTTTACTTTTGAAGGCGCGTTTTAATCCTGAATGCGCCTCGAGTAGATTTCATTTCAGATTTTTCCTTCATAAGGTCTTTAAAGGGATATATGGCTTTCAATCTTTTTTATTAATACTTGGACAAAGTTGACTTGATTTGTAAACGCTCAGAGAAATCACTTACAGATGATGGACTTGATAATTTGGGAGGTTTGTAGGTTACATGCAAACAGCTCCCCTGGTGGTACGCTGGATAACAATGCACGCACTGGAGCACATGAATCGTTGACATAACTGGCCTCTCACATAATAAATACCGTACACCGTGCTGCCACGTACCGCTCTATAATGCCAGACTATACACCACCGCCCTCCGAGGCTCCGAGCTCCCAATATTCCAGCATAGCGACCCTCACCGAGGGCCTCCTTATGCATCGATTCCCGACAAACCTACGTACTAGCTAGCTCTCGCCAAACCTACGCAGCCTTCGTCAATTTTATTGTTATTCCTATGCAATAATTCCACAATCCACCTCTATGAGTAAGACGTACAAATAAGAAGTTATTTCGATTTTACGGCCTTGTTTTCGCTTTGGATCTTTACCACATGGAAGGTTAAGGTTTGCTGTATTCGTGGATAAATTGGTCGTTGTACTGCTGGACGCTGGATATGATAGGGGACCAAAGCCGTGTTCGAGTCCATAGTTTGTACTTTGATCGAATCCCGTGTGGTTTACTCACCCGGCCGCGGGCCCGGCCTCCAACTTATTTCGATATCGGTTAATATTGTATTAGACTGGTCATATATTGACTGTTGGGTTACAAGTTGCAACCTATAGTCTGGGGTTCTTCGACGTCATATATACTTACAATCAGAAAGAGAATGGATACGGCATGATCCCTATTTACAAGATGGAAGTTTTGATATTTCTCCACTATTAGTAATTTACTTGGTGAGTAGTCATTTACCTCGTCGGATTTGTAGCACAGCCAGTACATGCACCTATTCGAAACGCGGAAGGTTATGGTTGGGGCCACATGGAGCCTGGGCTGTTTTCATGGTGGCAGATTGTGCAACTGCCTATTGTGTGGTAATGTCATTTGTCTTCATATGTTATACATATTGGTATTGTATTACAACAATTAGTGTAAATTAACCTTTACACTAATGTACTCCGTTATCGCGTAGGCACAACGTCCCAACGTCACTATGACGTCATATTTAATGTTTTTTTAAATGTCTCACTGGCATTCACATTGGGTACGTTTTAATGGTAATATTGCTTTAACAAGTCATCCTTTTCAGCTGGGATTAGCGGGAATCAAATAGTTGCTTAGGCAAGTTGACAGGACCGGCGCGCCAAAATAGCCTAGGTGTGTCTCATGATCACTGTATTTCTCGATTTGCTTACTTATGGGTGCGTTAACACGTTTAGTGATGACTCAGTATTACATGCAGTTACCGTAACTTATGAACCGTAAGTTACTCGTGTTGGAGTATACCATAGACAGAAATAGTCATATGCCTGCAGGACAGGTTAGGGCGAATGTTCTACTAGTAAAATCTTGGTAGATGTAATAATACCATTGAGTATATAGCTTCATAGTACTTTGGTGCGATAATCAGACCAACGATTTGTTTTTTACGAGCTACGTATGAGAATGATATGTTAATATGATTTTAAATGCCAATAACCCGTAGGCGGCGCGTTTTGATTGATCTCAATTGCTTCCTGCACCTTCAAGGCGTATATGGTCACAGTTGGTGAATTATCTTCGTGAACAGTGTTGTAGCTAATTACGAGGTGATAATACCGTATCCTTTAATTTACCTAATACCTATTGTACCCAAGCCACCACGAACAGCGACCAAACTGACTGCTTTAATATGGCTGAGGTATGCGCACGATAAAACCGTATACCTGTGCTAGACAATGTAGACATGTTGTTTTTAGCGTCCATGTCATAAATTGAAAATTGAAATTGAAATAAGTATAACGAGAGCTGCCATTATACAACCGGGTTCGTATTTCTTTAACGGCTGGTCTTTAATGATACCGTAAATAATGTGCATGTAGGCGGACTATAGCTTCTCTGACCTCAATGCTAAAAGTACCATCCTTGAAGTTATTGTCAGTATTTCAATACCGTATTATATTCTAGTTTTCTTAGCATGTGTATTGCACACTGGCGTTTGTGGCATAAAACAGGACGCAGGTCATGCATGGTGCAGTTGATACGTTCTGCTTTTGAGGGTTTCACGTATTGCCATTATCTACAGAGACAATGCCTCCACATGTTTATTAAATCAAATTAATGAATATACCAGAATGGACTGTAGGCCTTCTACTAAAAACAGATATAATTATATTATATTAAAAGTTGAAGCCTTGTTCTCCTTCCGTACAACGATATACTCATCTATCGCGTGCATTTGTAACAGCCCCAACTATATGTGCGATGAAAGCTGTTAGCCCGATTCGATCATTTAAAACCATAAGCTTATGTTATATGGCACATATTTCACAGCGCATACTGTCATAGTTGAACCAGGGCGTTGTATTCCCTGGCTACACCACGTGGTGGACTACGTGCCTTAACACAGTTCTTTAATTCCCTCTTTGGTCTGTAATCATATTGCTGTCCAAGATCGATGCGCTACGTTTACTCGACTGACCCATACTGCAATCACCACACCTCACCGTCCGCGACGAGACGACTACAGGAAAATTGTAACTACAAAATAGGCTCTTCTTCATCGTAAATTTGATATTGTAATCGCATGAACCCAGGTGGTATATCTTTTACATTTATCCTCTCTTTTGTCTTGAACAGGTTACAGCCAGTGTCGCTCTTTATCATGTTCAGAGCATTACACAGAAGATCGCTCGCGTCTCAACTCAGAGTGTGAGGCTGTCAAGAAGTTCAGTGAATGCATACATGCCATAGTACCGAGCACTTGTCATGGTGAACTATCGTACCACTCTACATTAACCGTGTTACCAGAGCTGCTGAAACAAAATTGTGCAGGAGAAGAAATAATGACAGCTCATTCCAACAAAACCACCACTTCACCCAGCATGTGTCAATATAAAGGATCCTCCTTGTTCCGACATTGTGGTCTCTTTGGCGATCCGCATCTTAGGACGTTTGATGATACATTTCTAACCTGCAAAGCAGCCGGGGCCTGGCCGTTAATCCACAATGACTACCTGGCCGTCCAAGTCACAAATGTTCCACTCACATATGGACAAGGAGCCACGGCTACCTCCAGGGTGAGACTTGTTTAAAATTATGTCTGATTAAAATTATTACCGTAAGTGTTACTAGAGATTGGGCGTGCGAAATGCGGCCACTGGCCAGAATACAGCATATAACAACCATTTCCCACATCATGTCAGTTCATTAACCAATACTTTTAGTGTCGCATGACCTATGACGGCGTAATTCTTAAGTAGGCTCTTGTTTGTTTCCAAATTCGAAGTTCGGCAATCACACCTTTTAGTAATTCCTCAAACACATACGTCAGATATAATAATTTGCGTAGACACACTGCTTGATACGCGCGCATAGAATTATGTTTATTTTTGTCTTAAGTATACATGTATGCTTGCACGGATAAATATGCAGCCTATTTGATTTTCTAAGTCTATAGCAATGACTGCCGTCCTATTTGAGTACCATATTAGTCATATATTTATGTGTTATTATAGTTAATTCTGATGAACATGAATACTATGTTCTTAAAATATATTTAAATCTAAAAGCTCATAATAGTCTGTAATCCTCAGTGTACATTATGTAGTCAAACAGACGCAAGTGTTAGTGGAGTGCTTATCCGTAGAGAAGTAGCACGTCTTACGAAGGAAAATTCAATATTTTGCTGAACCTCGCAGGAAAATCACATGATGCGGTGTGTTATCCAATAACTTTCATAAGATTGACAATTCAGCGCGGAAGGGCCGTTACCATGACAATGGAATTTCCGTGAAGGTTTTGAACGGGTCTCGGTTATTGACCGCCCCTTCGTATAATTTTCGACTAAAGGGTTCGTGTATAGAATGTTTTAGATTTTTCCACAGAGAGAAATTCCTTCACAATCTACGGGGAACGACGATGACTGTATTGACTTAACGTTTCTTTCATTTAGAATTAGTTTACATAGTCATAATATACGTCCCCTATTAGTTTTGTATTTAATCATATAATATGTCACTGTTGTCAGATGACAATGGTGCTGGGAATAGGAATGTAATTGTTGGTAATTTTCTAATTTCGCAATGAATAATTCATTTTTTGTGTGCGTTTTCCCGCGTCTTGCACAGCCAAGCAAAGAGCTTCGCTGTATCATGTCGTTCAAATTCAACAGTGAAACCGGAGCCGATAACCTTGAGTTTTTTTTTCTGCTGGCTTCGCCATTCGTCATTGAAGAGGCGTTAGGTTTCAACATGCGCAACATTACACATTACTAATAAAGGAATAAAGTATGTGCATGGTAAAACAACAGTCGTATTCACACAATTCTATAAAGCAAATACAATTTTACTGGTGAAATGATAATAATGCTGCTTATACACTCTGAGCCGTAGACTTACCGTACTACGGTACTGTATTAGTGAAAGTAAGTAACATCATACAGGGTTGTTACGTGTTATGTCACGAATGTTGCCTATACTATAAGTACTGTATGTCATGTGGCAAGCCTGTGCGAGGGATAGGGTGATGTCCGGCACTAGTGCGAGATATTTTATGGATTGTATGAGATGCCAATGGACCATATAGAGTAGAGTACGGTAGAGAGTGTCACTGTGTCATGAATATCGTAATAAATTGACGGCCCTTAAAGATTATGAAATATCAATATATATAGAATATAGTAATACGATACAGTACGGTAGCCTAACAATGAATGACAAGATGGGTTCATTTAACGGATATCTCCCAAATTGAATCTGAAGTTCTGAAGAAATCTGAAGTTGAGTTCTGCAGCAGGGTGTTGTTTTTTGAGTGAAGCTCGTAAAAGTCTTAACATATCAGGTAACTTGCAAGAAATGGATCTTATGAAATATTGCAATGATGAAGCACTCCAAGTGCCGCCTCTATACGTGCCAGTAAAAGGATGTGTCCCTTTACAAGTCGACGTCTCTGTCTGCTGACAATTACGTATGTGTATTGGTGGTATATATTCCGCTTTTGGATCATATCAATCCGCACCGCCACATTATGCATGATGTTACACCTAGAAATATATATAAAGAACATTGCCAACCAGCTCCTTGCTATAGCACTAACGTTTAACTTTAACAATCACATCATTCACATACAAGCAGTTCCCTGATAGTTACATTACAAGCCCTCGTGAAATACGCGATATCTTGACAAAGTCACCCAATCATATGGGTTACACCTCGCCTTTAAAAGCAATAAACGAGGCTACAAGAATTTCTTGAAATTGACTGTTATCCAAATCTGTCACCTGGATGTTGGCGCTTTCAAACCCCGAGACCATATTTATGTCATGTTCATGTTTATTTTCTCACTGTGTCGGAGTAGACCGTTTCCTGCTCTAGGTCAATATTTTTAGCTATTTCTCACGTCTGATCGACCATAACTTAACGGAAAAGCGACTTCAACTACCCTTACGCCTCGTTGTAACTTGTTATAAAAGGTCGTAAATGCCTAATGAATCCACTGCAGTAGACCGCTGGGTCGTAAATTTAGGTCATAAATTTCGCGGCAAAGAAATATCGCTCTAACACAGGCAAATTTCATCGTACGTGCGTGTGCTGGCACCCGTGTTTTCCGTTGAATTCCTACCATTGTTCCGAAGGGCTTTGCGTTTGGGTTACGATCTTACCGTATAACGTTAAAAGAAAACACATTTGGCTTCCATAAAATTCTATACTTCGCAGAGAAAGCCCCGGTAAGTGAAAAACAAGCACCGCATAGTCAAGAAAGGCAAAGGGAGTTTGTGGTTGAAAGATACTATAATGCAAGACCTGTGTAAACTATTACTGTGGACAGGCCCATGCAGCTTTATAAAAGGGGGTGGGTAACTTAGTGGTAAGCTTATCGCACTACCAGGGTGTACATATGTAGCAGAGGAGAATATATTTGGGGCTTAGAAAGTTGATATCTTCACTATTCAATTGATACACAGATTGTTACAGTAGGTCACGTGATATATTGAATAAAGCGATGCCTGGAAAAAAATCAAAATGCAATCAAGGTAATGTAATCACCCGTCCTTGTCATTATCGAAAGGAGGTAGTCAATAAAATAATAATTTCAAAATATTAATTACCTCGATATACGTACCATCGCCAGAACTTGGTATATATATATACTTTTAAAATTGTTTCGCTTTAGGTCCACTAACATATATGGCAGAAGTTTTGACTTGTACACCTACACTATAATTGCTTGTAATTTCATAAAGCAAATAAAATGATTTTAGTTCAATTCCTTGTAACCACTAAGAGCCTACAGGACGTGCTGGTACACTTTTATAGTTACTGGTGTACATGTATTTGTGGCATGTGGGAGTTACGATTACCAATTGAAACCATCCACGTTCGTGATCTTTAATGTGATGTGACGGACAGGTATAGCTTGTTAACATGGCAAAGTTAAAGTGGAAACAATGATGTATCTACATGCCTACGACGTTTGTATAGTTTCGTATTTAGTTTTCAAGCTTTAGTGCATTTTAAACAATCTCTTATCATTGTGGATACAGGATTAGAATAATAAATTTCAAATAGGGAGAATGTGTCGTTCTCATGAAGTATTGAGAACGAACCATCACCGTTTCATCCCCCAAATACAATGGAATATTCCATCCTAGGCAATCAGAAATGATCCGTCCTGTCCAGTCTATTTTATTTCTGACAATATTACAGTATTATCGCCATATCTCTTCTCTGAACTTGAAGACAAGTAACTTGTTTATCAACCATTCAACCACGTTCGCCGTTCAGTAGCTGTTTTATCCTCTACGGTAGCAATGTCCAACAGTAAAACTATTTTTAACCACAGTCAATAAAATGCAAACTAATTGGCTCAATGAATTTCATTTATTGTCAAAGGTCTGTTATCTTGAACCATAAACATTGGATTTAACAGCCGTATATCCAAATAGTAGAGACGATGTTGTTACATCCGACCATGCAGGGTAAACTTATCACAATTAGCCAGAATTATCGACGGAATTTGACCTTCGCCTGGGGCCAGTCTTTATTTACGTCGACACACGGAATATTAGGAAGATATACGTGCATTTTAAATGTGTTGTGTTCGACCAAAGAAATCACTCTTGGGCAAAAGTGATAATCGTTCGTTCAACGAGTCCAATTTTGAAAATTTGCTGATGGGAATATTTATTTATATTTAGTGTGTGTGTGTGTGATGTTTTGTTTGTAATTAGACTAACTTGTCGGCAACTTGGATACATCTTCTACATATCCTACGGTCCTACCTATAATATATGATAATACATTACATGTATTCTATTCTTTTTCGTCGAGATGCAACAGAGGTCAAGTTACAAAAATACCCTGTAATTAACACAACAATGCCAACTTTTTGCACTTCTTTATTTGATGGTAGGTTCCTTATATATGGTGATTACAAAACATTTGGTTTGGTAACTTTGGTAGATGTCATTCAGAGGTCAATTACACAAAACTTACAACTCAATAATGTAGGCTAACTGGGATTCATCTCATAGTTGATGCACACCGCCGACACCGGTAGCTATCTTATTACTTGGCGATCCTAAGAATTCGACAAAGAATCTTTTTTCTGCTTTCGTTTGTGCGCGCTCAGGTGATCTCATTGCTCTGTGATTCTTTGGCGTAACTTTATGTGTGTAAGTTTTGGCCCGAAAAAAGTCAAAGGTCAAGACATCTTTAGCCTGAAACACATTAGCTGAGCCTAGCCTACATTAGATCTAGTCGATCCTTTCCTGGCTAATCTAGCCCATCCGTTCCTGGTTAATGATACTATTGTGATTGT
>JAODAF010633621.1:0-11536 GCA_027574765.1 Molpadia intermedia
CCTAGTGCAATAGCGCCCTCAGTCGCCCTGTGACAACCCGGGTCGTATATGACCCCATTGGTAGTTGAAGGGTTAAATTTGTCATGAGATGGGAGAAAGGCAGGTGGAATGCTCTATGTGACTAGTTCAATTCCGTTTGTAATAATTTGTAATTTTCCGTTTGTAATTTTGTAATAATTTGTAACTTACCATCTACAGCATTCTTAATCACCACGGTCAGTCTTGGGACTTCCCCCAACAGGGCGTTCACCGGCTCCTCTAGCCTCACTCTAAACCTCTCACGGTTTTCCTCCAAGTTATCGTCTACGATCTGAACGTTCCAAATGGCCACGGTCTCGAATGGGTCAAACTGGAGTTGATTCGCTCGAGGTTCTATAAAGTCTACGCCGCTGGTGGCTGACATTTCTACGGCTTCTATGCTGATAAACGAAGAGATAAATGGATTGCCAGCCCTGACTACCTGGATGGGTAGCACGCCCTCAGCCTCGCAGATGTGGAGCGTGGATACAGTGAATGAGATCAACGACCAGCTGAAATCAAATCTGCAGAGAAGATAAGTAAATAAAGAAAAGGGTATATTTGGGCTAAGCATACATGTGCCTTTATAATATTTATAATAGGGAGTGACCCCTGCCACCCCCCCCCCCCCCAGGGGTGAGAAGACCAGAATACAATTATGCATTGAGGTTCCAATGCTGTCATATATATAACGATAGTTGTACATGTGTACTCAATAAATGGATTTAGTACCAGGTTGGAAATTGCATGTCTTTCTCGATCTATAAACATGATTGATATTTGCTCTGGGAAAGGGGGGGGAGGGAGGAAGGGGGTTGAACATTCTCTTCTGTGTAATGCATGTCCAAGTTGCCTGCCCTGAGGCATAGATTTGGAATGATACTCCCAGATATTCCAAACAACCAGTGCAAAAAATCCCAAAAATTCAAATATGAGAAACATACCCACCCACAGCTGTCCATGAATAAGTGTCAAACGGATTGTGGCGGAACTTTTGAAATTATACAGTTCAGTATATCAGGAGATAAATGTGTTCGAGGACAGTCATGGTCAAGGAGGATGGGGTCTTAAGCCAGCAGCCAGAATATTTCATGTTTAACTTACCGTTTATTAACAACAGCGTTTCCAGCACAGTCGTATACGTCGAATATGAAGCTATCATTGGTGACTTTGGCTTCCTCTCTAATAACATACATGATCTTTCGCTGCTCAATCTCCTCTTGGGTGAACTGTCCTTGAACCCGTTGTCTAGTTTCCGTATTTTCAAAATATCCAAACAGTGGTTCTTGTGTAATAACATAAAGGATGCCCTCTTTGCCACACTCGTCCTCGCTGTACAGGATCATATTGCTTAATATGAATCCATTGTTAGAGTAAACGCTCTCCATTTTACTTGGTACCTCAATCCTTCGTATACTCGGTGGAGTAGAATCGACGAGGTCAATATGAATGGAGAATCGGATTGGATGCGTTCTAACTTCATTTTCAAACGTAAACCCTTGGTTTGTTCCATCGACGACTATGAAGTAGAATTCATCGCTTTCAGACTGGCCCACTTCTTGGCGGTACGAAATATCCAAGTTATCAATATCAAGCTGATAGAAGCTATGCAATACGGGCTCTCCGGCGATCAATAAACGACCGTAGGTCGGGAACTGTGTGATGATGTACGCTATTTGCGATGGAAGGGTGTCCTGATCAATGGCATGCAGGTTAGACTGAGTAATGACCTCCATGCCCCCCTGGGTCACTGAGATTGGTTCCCTGACCAGGAGACTAGGCAGTGAGTTATCTACCGGTATCACAGTAATCTGAAATGTGTCATTTCTTATTTCGTAGCCATTACTAATACTTAACGTTAAAACATCGTTGCTTACTCTGTCTGTTCGTAGATGCCTATATACGATCCTCTGACCAATGAGGTCGACCTGTGTGAACGAAGTGATGGGGACTCCGGGTCGGGATGCATCCTCTAATTGGCCCTCCGTAGGGTCGGCCATTATAGTGAATAAGATTGAATCAATTTGATCGCTGTGATCAGTAGCAGAGAGTTGATCAAGAGTCAAGATCTTATAAGATGCTTCTCGGACACGTAACCCTTCATTCCACACTTGCAACGACTGCCTCTTAGTCCCCTCGACTACGATACGGAACGTCTCCTTCCCGGTCTTGTACTGACCGTCAGTCACAGAAAACCTGAAACGATCGATTCCTTTGGTTCCTAGATCACCGCGGTGTAGATACCTTATCAAATTTCGATTGATATCTACTTGAGTGAAGTTGACAATAGGAGATGTTAAATCCTCCCACACATTGTCCGATACTCTTCGTTGCAGCACGCCTCTCTGAGGCAAAACATGAACTGTAACTATGAGATTGTCATCAGGAGTGTCCAAATCGCTTGTCAAAAGAACCACCGGAGATATTAATCGGCTTTCGTGTAAACTGAGCTCTATTCCAGCATTTTTCACTACTTCTGGTCGTTCGTCATTTACGGGGATGATGCTGACAAAAACCGTCCTTCTGAGCGTGTGTTTGCCATCGCTGACACGGATATCAAAACTATCGGCCAAGCTCTCTGAGCCATCGTGGACATACGTAAGTTTCATAGTATTCTGAAACTGATTCAGATTAAAATCGTAGACAGGAGCCGTATCGTCAACCGCCCGATCTATGATCGTGCCGTACCTTGGTGCATCCATGATTGAAAACACCAACATCTCCATTGGAATATCCAGATCACTGACTGTGATAAAGCTGGACAAAATTTTATAGAAAGAATTTTCATAAAGTGTGAAATTCTTTACCCTCATTGTAGGCTTTTCGTCGTTTCGTGGATTAATATTTATAAAGAACGTAACGTTAGGGGAATTTCTCTGTCCGTCAGAAACATAAAGAACAAAATTATCGGAGGTCGGCTCCACACCAAGATGAATAGATTGGACATACTTGATATTTCCTTCCCGGACGTCGTTATATGTAAATGAATCAATCGGAGTACCCGCATTGCTCTTTTCCGAGCCAGGATTTGGTCGTACATTTTCGACGTACCCCCAATCGGGTCGCTGAACGATGTGAAACGTTAGCTGATTATTCGAGGAATCTCTGTCTAATGCACTAATAATATCATACGAGAGGCTATTTTTCTGACCTTCGTTGACAAAGAAAGGATTCCCGAACACAATTCCTGGAGGCTGGTTATCGACCGGGTTTATTGTAACTGTGACCTCATGGGACGGAAGGTTTTCATCTGTTGGGACGCTGGTGTCAGAGACCAGAAATGTCACAACGTCCTCTACCTTAATTAGCCCTATCTCCCCTCCAGTATGGTCATATGAAATCAAGCCATCATTAACATCCTTCTGGGAAAACTTATTAACAACATGGTCTCCCTTTAAAATGACCCCTCTTAGTGGGTGCTGAATGACAAGGTACTGTAATACCATATCATTGGTATCTGGGTCAGTGGCTGACAAGACTTCAGGCCCTATGGGTACTTGGTCACCCTCCAAGGTGGAGATTTTGCTCTTCAGTCCTGGTTTCAGTATTGGTAATTCATCATTTAGGGGCATGATACTGATTGGTACGTCTTTGTGGACGGTATGGATGCCATCAGAGGCCGCTATGGTAAACTCATCTTGAATGCTGTCTGTCCCTCCATGGACATACCTGACAAAAAAAGTACAAGAGAATTAATAATACATTTTTAATATTCAGTGATATATTATACCAAAACATAGTTTACTCTAGGCAGTTTTCATGAGATGTTAAAATTTATGGTAAGTTAATCAATTTCTGGAAACATGCATGATTTTGGTTGCTGAGAAGCTAAGCTGGTAAGTTTTCTTGTAGAAATTACATTTAGAAATACTTGTAGGAACATTCAACAAAAGAACCAAGAAAGGTTTTGCTAAAAAGTAAACAATTATGTTCATGATTATGATGATTTTACTGAAGGAAAACTATAATTGTAGAAGCACAATTACAGTTCTCTCTAAAGTTTATTAAAATCTGGTCCCATTGCTTTTCCATGTTTACCATGGCCTAATGAG
Organism: Molpadia intermedia; assembly: GCA_027574765.1. Taxonomy (NCBI): domain Eukaryota; kingdom Metazoa; phylum Echinodermata; class Holothuroidea; order Molpadida; family Molpadiidae; genus Molpadia; species Molpadia intermedia. The sequence goes on from JAODAF010633621.1 coordinate 4,071, forward strand.
CTTTTCCATGGAAAGACGTTTGGATAAGATTGAAATTATATCTTTTGTAAGATAGACATTTTAGTACATTCCAATGGGATATTAGGAATACATGTACAAAGATATTCAGTTTTTTATTACCCTTCAGACTTCACTTTATTTTTTGGTAGCGAAGATATTTAATGCAAGATTGTGATGAAATATTTGAGTTATGCAAGATTTACTATTAAAGCAAGATTGATGTGGAAGCAACAACAGCTTTTGAATTGAGTTGATGCATCTACTGTACAATAAATGGACTTCACAAATTCAGTTACACAGGGTGTTTTTATATAACCAGAGTTATCCCACAGGGGCTTGCTTTTTGTAAAAGTTGATGGATTAACTCCAGTAACCTAATTCCCTGTTTTGAGGAACATTAAGACCAGGAGAGGACATAGCATTAATCTTACTTGATTGCAGTGCATGCTAGGGCCTCTTTTGTTAATCAGCCAAGTGTTTTTCACGGGGTTTATTCGTTTGGTTTTGTGATTTATTTCAAGACTCGCTTAGAAAGTCGATCACACTTCCAATAAACCCTATCATTGAGGTGTGAACTTTTACTTTTAAAAATAAGCCTATTTGGATTATCTACGTCTATTGCCAATTTAAAATATCAACACACACTTCAAAAAGGTTAATAACTGGATTTTAGGGCAAGAATAAACTTCCATTGTACTACTGCACCCTTACACATTACAGACTATAGATATCGCGGTTAACATAATCATACACACTGCTTACGATAATAGAAATGACAATTACATAAAGTTTACAGATTTCAGCATTTTTGTGTACAGCAAAAACAGATGTTAACATAGTGTCATGCATTGTATAGTAAGTATTTTATGTTTGGACTTACTTGATGCATCTACAAGTTGCAACTCTATGTCAAGATTACATGGATTCCTGCCATAGGGTTGCAGTCCGTGGATTTACTATTTATTATGATTCTCACTCTCTGGTAAACTCAACAGGCAAAGATCAATATTATGTAGTTTCTGATTATTCATAACCAGGAATTCTGTTAAATCGTGACAGTGTCCATTGGCTCCAACAAAACCTTTTCTAATCAAGGTGAATTTGAATAAAAATGCCTTTGCTATACACTTTGCAGCATGATATGCTAGAGTAAATTTCTTATATCCTTGCTGGCAACAAATTGTAATTTGAATAAAAAGCCTTTGCAGTATCCTTGTATACGCCGGAGTAAATTTTGCCCCTTGCTAGCAGGTTGCAACCATCAACAAAAGTTTTTGAAAGCAGCTGAACTGGATTCAGGGTTCGTACTAGAACTGAGAAATGCTTTAAACACTTAGAACATTGAACATACTTTGGGGCTGGAAGACCTGGCCCTTTTTTATGTGCCACCATGACAAACATTTTGACGCATAATTGATCACTTGGTGGCACACGAGCCATGAAAAGAAAAAAAATTGAAAAAGATGGCAAGAAAATTCAGCTGAACAGCTTGAAGCCTCCGAAGAGTATGAAAACCATGAATGCGTTAAGAACTGTACGAACCCTGGTTAAGAGCTGATCTTATCAGTTGAGTGAATCATTTATATATTAATGCCGTTGATATGTTTGCTCCTACTGACCTGTTTCGTCCATTTGTTCGCTACAGATTGTTGCTAAGAGGTTGTGTATATAGCAGTGAAGGAATGCCCCAACACAAATAAATTTTGTTCTCGCAAATCAAAATAAGGCCATGCACACACCACAAGTTGACCATCAAGGATTGGATATTCGCCAGCCAAGACAAGGAATGAAAATAGAATCAGTACTTGTGGAATTTGATTGTGAAGCTTCAGCAAAGGGAATTTGATCAGGGAGATTCAAGGAAACCAACTTAACCTTATTCCAGGTTTCCATTTAAACTTAGATGATTGGAAACTGGAATAATCATATCAAGCCATTGAGGTTTATTCTTATAACTTTGGAATGATGAAATGATGATTTCTTAAAGAGGTGTTCTTCAATTTATTATCTGTCTGTTAAAAGGCTGTACATAGGACATAATCCACCTATTTGAATTGCTAAGGTTCCATATTTTCGTCAGTGTCCACAGGATTAATTTTATGATTGGCTATTTAGTTGTCCATTGGCCAAAATTATTGTCATATGACTAGATTTGGAGATTTTTTACCTTATCCTAATTATGATAGACTTGATAAACAACTAATGATGCTTTTAAAAATAAATTGCATATTTTAAAAGTCACAAGAAAGTTGTGCCTTTCCTAGATGGACTTGTATTTAAATTTGTCACATGACCAGGTCTTCAAATTAAGTGTCAACGACCTTCAACAATGGACACAATTATACCTGAATGGCTTCCAGTATTTTTTTGCCCAGTTATTCATGTCTTGAGAATTACTGCCTCTGTTACTTTCTGAAGCGGTCTTGATTCTATACATGTTACCTGTTATTGTCCAAATATCAAAACCTGAAGCATGTGACATGATTGTTGACATTTTTAAATGGGTGAGGGAAAAGTTCTCTTTCCTGCTGTTCTGTTCTCAAACAACATCAGAACACCAAAATTAATTACAGCTCATCAACTTACAATATTAGCCTGTACTGAACATGTTTTAAAGGTTGGTTTCGTGTATGTAGTTTAGTTAAGACAGTTTACATGTGTTAAGGTGTAAATTTAATACCCTGTATATTTTTAACAAGACTTATTTTTTTGTGGTTTCTCTGAATAAAAATAAAGACAGCCCACCAATCTGTTCCCCCTCCACAAAGATTTGTGTTCTAAGGTTTGAAATGCTTTAACATATGCCATAAGGTAGATTCATATCACTTAGAAGGTACCACCCCACCCCTCACAACTTTATTATTAGTGTTGATAAAAGAACCACATTCCAAGTTCTGTTAGGTGTTTACGATACTTGACATCTTACTCTAATAACCCTTTGTAAATGGATAATGTATTTTTAACCTTGTTGATTTTCTATCATTGTTTGTTGTTAGTATTAGAATACATTGAAAATTTAATTTGGAATTGTGTAAGGCTTATAGTATTATTTGCAATTGAAATCTCTATTCTTTCTTTCTAACACAATGCACACACCACCACCCCCAACTACAAGTAAAATCTATTCATGATTATGCCAAGAGCCACATCCTTTCTATGAAATGTTTTTTATTTTTTATTTGATGACACCAGCCTTGATATGTCAATAGTACTAAGGACCCTTTTAGCAAAAAACACAGCTGCAATGGTCACTAACTGTATTGAACACACAGTGGCCTGTACTTTGTAGAACAATAGGGCTAACTAACAACATGAAGATGTTTGTGGCAATTAATGGAAGGTATGAAAAAGTTGGTATCTGTTTTGAGGAACCTTGACTAGACGCTAGACCAGGGTTTCCCAACCTTTCCCCATCAGGACTTCCTACAAGATCTTTGCATTGGTTTGTTCCTAGGCCACTTATGCCAGCTAGGACATTGTGTGTGTGTTGGTTTGTTGCTAGGCCACTATTATGCCAGCCAATATCCTTGAGTGTTTTGGTCTGTTGCTAGGCCACTACCATGACAGCCTGGACATTGTGTGTGTTGGTTTGCTGCTAGGCCAATATTATGCTAGCCAGGACCTTTTGTGTGTGTATTGGTTTGTTCCTAGGCCACTATCACTTTTTTTGTGTGCAAAAAGAAATGGCACAAGCTGAGCATGACTGGCTGTTATTAGAATTTTTTTTTTATAGTAAAATCAGAAGGTAGTTTCCCTTGATTTGCTTATACTTGACGACTGCATATTTGTGTTAATGATGACTTAAATAGTACATTGTATTTCCTTGGAGAGAACAGTCAGATAATTTGCATTATTACGAGTATGACAACAAGGAGTACAAAGCCCCTATTGATTGACTTGTTTGTAATGTACGAGTACAGATCCCATCCCCCATTGATTGCTTTTTAATGAGCCCAAATTTGTTATCATAAATTTCCATTTTCATCACACAAACCTATCTCCATATAATCCCAGAATCATTGATACAACTATATGGTGAGTGAACCTCGCCTATCCAAACTTTTTAATTATCCGAACCACTTCCAGTAGTCAGAGATCGAAAAGTATTCATTAGCAACCAGATAGAGGAACTGAGCGATTACTTTGGTACTCCATAGACAGAAATGAGTACTCCATGGAAGATTGACACCACTTTGATTTAAGAAGATGAAAGGCCTTTGGAATTGCTTGGATGATCTATTGAATAAGGATTTGTATTCTTTTATTTCATTCTTATTGTACAAATTCTTATGTTCAGGGCTCGAAAATTATCACCAGAATCACTGAGGCTTAAGGATTCTATGGTATGCTCCTTGATTGATCGACCTTTCTGATATTGTTCTATTTGAATGTATATTATTTGCATGAAAAGGTCAGTTCCCCCAGTTAGTTTGACCCTGGCGACCTTTAGTTGCTGTAGTCCAATCCCTATGTGGCCACGACAACATGGGTTCTAATGCGTTTGAGGTTACTTTCAAGGATGTCTGAAGTAGTAATATGAATCAAGCTACATACTGCAGATTTTCTTGCACCTTATATCAATGGCCCAGTAGACGGGATTCACATGGGTACATGTTTTGGTTTTCTTTGTTTTTGTAAGGGAATCTTTTGGGCATACATCATGATATTGCATGGGCACGTTCCCCCTGTGGCTGATAACATTTAAATGAGTTCTTGTTGAAACCTTGATAAAATCTTTAAATTGGATTTTGCTAAGGAAAGGAATTATATTGCACTAAAATTGCTTTTAATATAGTGTTGCCGCTGAAGCTAATAGCACAGGAATTTTCGAGCACTGTTAATACCAGGGTTCCCATAAGGGCTTCCATTATTTTAGCCTTAAAGAGTAAGGCATTCAATTGTTTGCTTATAAGTTATGCCAGCCAGTGTTAGTGGATAACTTTTCTTCTAAAATTATGAAAATGCAGAAAACGATGGATAGCCGTATTGCACCATGCATATTTTCCTTGCCAAGCTCATTTGCTTAAGTTTTGGGCAGTGAACAAAAAATACTAAAAACGTGTCAATTGATACAAAATCGTAACAAATCTTCATTTTGATATTCATGAAGAATGTGGGAACTCTGTACTAAGGTGGTTAAGCATTGTAGTTTTAAATATTTAGTAGTTTAAATATTTAGGAAAAGGTTTAGAATCTGAAAACATTTAATTGGTTTATTTAATGGGCTATGATATACAGGGCTGCTTGTGGTAGCCTGGTCACTAAGATTCATTGTTAGGTTGATCCATAGGACTGACAGTCATATATTTTACAGGATGCAAGGTGAAAATAATACAACACTGCTTCAGAAATGCATAATCTGATCTCAAAAGGATTTGCGAAGGTATTTAAATGGCAACTAAATAAGTTGGCTGTTATACTCTTTACAGATTTGTGCTTATAGATTGTCAGTTGCATCTAGGTGAAATTGGTTATATTTTTGCAAAAATGACCATTGGTGGTTGGAGGTAAACCTATTTAGGATCTTCTGTGGGGTTTTTAAATACCAGGGATTGTTCAGATTGGTCTTTGCCTTATTGCTTTTGTTGTATAGACCTTAAATTCACTCTGTGTGCATGGGTTTCTTTAGCTCCTTATAAATAAATAAAAAGTTGATCTTGACATAATTCAAAGCTCTTAAACACTAGCCAAGTTCAGATGTTAGTTATGTATGGGTTACATTAGTCACCCAAATTGGCGCTGTCATTGCACGTGCGTCGTGCGCCTACCAATAGTAAGTGCTATAATAGATTTATGGGTCATAAATTGGCGCTGTCATTGCACGCCCACCAATAGTAAGTGCTGTAATAGAATTAATATGTGAAATGCAGCATTAAACTTAATTATATTAGTGCACAGAGTTAGAAAGTGATCTCTCCTTAAGAAGAATTTAAAAATCTGGAAAGTTGTTTTGGGCAGGTTTGGATAGTTTAGAATCTGGTATTTAACAATATTAATTACTAATTTGTGATTGCATTATAAATCAATTTGACTACCTGTGCTGTTAGTTGTCTGTGTTCTAATACATGTTATCTTCTATCTTTCAGATATTGAATCTTTGGAGATGACTACATGGAAGTTTGGACCAGTCATCTGGGATTCCTGGCTCTGACCCCTATTGTGCTTGGTAATTACGTTGTGTATATTTATGAGTGGTCATGGTGGAATGTTTTTTTTTTCTGTAGATGGAAATGAATGCCCATACCTTAAGCTTCATTTGTTATCATGTTAGTAGACATGATGTAACTTAGTTCCAGTTAGAACGGCGATTAATCATAGTAAGCATTATGTCGTCATTGGTTTCATTCATAACGTTGAAAAAACGTGATGCATTGAGTCAACTTTGTTTGTATAAATTCTTGTTCGCTAATCGTATTCCCATGTGATCCTTATTAAATCAAGCATTTATTCTGAGATGGTCATAATGAGAACATGGATACCATGATGAAGACTTACTTAGGACACCTCTGAGAGCCGTGATTAGTTAAGTTATCTGAGTGTCTGTGTTCTCTAGTTTTGTACACATGAAGATTTAAAGACGGGGGTCTGGAAAGAAAGATTGGGGTGAGGATGGGGACTGGGGCTTCTTGGTCATTGGTCTTATTCTCGACAGAAAACCAGAAGAATATTGTCCCACTGGATCTTTTCAGGAGGTCTAAATGTAACTTTGTATGTGATCAGCGATGGGTAGAAGCATGCAGAGAAAGTTAAATATAAATAAACAGCCATTGGTGAGGAACCTAAATGGGTAGAAAATTCACTTGGGTCAATTTAGTTCAGAGAAATGGCTGCAAACAAGTAAAAATATATATAGGAAAAGATTCAGGACTATACTTAAGATTTATTCCCAATGGCTTTCTAAGTTGCTGAACAGACAAGTAGTATGTAATGTGTTTATCCTGAAAACCTTTGTCTATCTCGCAAATAAACAGGGCAGAGTTGGTTGTCCATCTAAAAGCTTAGTTGTCTGGGATGATCGGACAACCATTAAAATGAAGCTGTTATTTTATTGACAGGTGGATGACAAGTTTACTCTACAGAAGGTGTCCCAGTGAGGTATGTGGTACAGGACATTTGGCAGGCTGTACTGTGACTCTTCAACAACACATGAAATGGTAAGTTTAAATTTAGGCTGCAATTACTGCTTCTCCTATAAAATACATGCCATCATTCCATTAATCTAGTGGGGGGGAGAGGGTATAAAGTAAAACCTTTTAATCACTGCCGCAAGGAACTTTTATGGATGCTATATTCAGAGGAACATGGATACTATGATGAAGACTTACTTAGGACACCTCTGAGAGCCGTGATTAGTTAAGTTATCTGAGTGTCCGTGTTCTCAGTATTTTTTTTTTTTTGGGGGGGGGGGGGGTTCAGGGATTTTGTTTAATAGTTACATGCTGCCCAGGGTTGTGACGCACATCCAT
>JAODAF010633732.1:0-13319 GCA_027574765.1 Molpadia intermedia
CCCAAATATTTCCTTGTTGTGTGTATAATGTTCCTTCCCCCCCCCCCCCCCCCCCCCATCCACCCTAAGATATTTATGTTTCCCTGCTAACAAAATTCTGGCTATTCTACTGTGTACATCATTACAACAAAAACAAATCATTGTATGATTTGCTTGTGAAAAAATGTCGAAAATTTAGAATAGTCATGGGAATATTGTGAAATTTTCATTTTTTACCAAAATAGTGCAGTAACCCCTTGGTTTCCTGTTATTTTTCAAATACAAACTTACTGATTGACCTGCGTGATTCCCAATTATTGGCGGCCATCTGCCCTAGAGCTACCAGTAGTATTAATGATTGTAGTCTGCTCTGGTAAATTTTGAGAAAGACAACTACTGTCTTGAGTGGACATTTTATGTTGACAGATTCTCTTTTACCGCAAACAGAAACTACCTGCATATTTGTGTGTGTGGCGTTATTGTATGCAATCAAGGACTGGTTTATATAAGGCAAGGGTTTAAGTTATAGCACAGATGGAGTTTTGAAGAAGATTCACTGATTGCATGGTTTGGGCTTCAACATATGCTGGATAGAAACATGGTCAGAGAACGGACGTGAAAGAGAGTTTGGTATGAAGTAATTCACTGTCCTTACAAATAAGGACACACACACAGTTCTTCCACATACCTAGATCAAATTGGCAGCTTTTACCACCGCTACCTCTTCCCACAGCTACCCCTTCCCAGAGCCACCACTTCCCACAGCCACCCCTTCCCGCACCTACCCTTCCCTTACGTGTGTTCCCCGTCATCTGGCCTGACACCCTCCAGAAGTTAGCTAGGTACATGCTTACCATGCGATATAGCAAACAATTATTAACTGGGTATGATTTTAATCACAAAATGGAGAAATGGGTTGAGAAAAATTTACTTACTTTGAAATTAAGTTACTCAAACATTACATGACTATTGCCATCAGGCTGTCTTAAATGACAGAATGTAGGTCATCCGGGACACCAAATATTTATATATCTTGAGAGTTTCTGTTTCGTAGAACGTTTGTGACTGACCTGATAATATTTCTGTTTTCCTTTCCAGATCATTCAGAGACGAGGCACCTGGATGTCGAAAGCAGCTTAGAGCGGGAGATCGAGTTGGTGAAGGCTCTTCTGGAGAGCGACGCCCTCGATACGCAGGATGGGAGAGACAGGTTGCTCCAGGAGCTCGCAAGAATCCGAGTACATCAGGAGGAGAGGCTACAAAATGCAGTACAGTCTAAGAAGAGTCTGCAACAGGTAGGTGTTGTAGCTTCTTCTTATACCGACTCTACCTATACCAGACATGCCAACTAGTACAAAGAATTCTAATGAGTCTAGAGTTTGCAACCCCCAAAAAACATAATGCAAAATAAAAAACACAATTGAAGTCAAAATAACCCCAAAGCGAAAGTAAATTATAATACTTCTTCCAGTATTAATTATAAAGACTGAAAGTCAAGTTGTCATTTGGGGTTGAAAGAAAATGTGTTGTACAGGTAAAAGCCTATATTAAGGGGTGGAAAAGTACTGATTTTGTTTGCAAAGTACTGATTTTTGGCCTAAAATTGTTTTTTCAAACTTTGCATCTCTGCTATACCGTCTCTGGCGACGGAGGAGACTTTACAGGTCCACGTGAAGCTCTCGAAAGTTTACAAAAGTACTTGATTTATCTCTCCTACAGGAGTTGGAAATTCCTAGAGCATCAGTCACACTCTCCGATCGCGGGTCACTGACCCCATTTCCCACAATTCAACAGCCTCCATCTTTATTTCTTCCAATTTAAATCAGATACCTAACTGGCTCTCGGAAAGTTAAGCAAATGCTTGTTTTTATCTCTCCTACAGGAGTTGGAAATTTTGAGAACATCAGAAAGGCAAAGGTTGATAGAGGCAGAAGAGGCTAAACGGCACTTCCAACACCAGATCGACTGTATCCGATTGGACTACGAGAGACGTCTGCACCAGGTTAGTGAAGAGAAGGACCATCTGCAGCAAGAAGTCCACAGGATACAACAGAACTCCGGGAAAGTCTACGAGCTCAGCCAGAACAACGCACATCTGTCGTCGGAGAACGGCATGTTACGGAAGCGGCTGGAGATGGAGAGAAAGCGCAAGTGGCAGGGGTCAAAGGAATGCTCCCCCAGCCCAACCCAGGTACAAGAGAGGAAGTCTCCGCACCACAGAGGATTATCCCCGCACGGTCCATCCCCCCAGAAGAGCCCCACCAGCTCGGGTAGTGCCAGCCCGGCCAAGTGAAGACGGGTTGACCGCAAGGGGGCAGACGCTCTTTGGAAATTGCACATCACTGCCATCCGTCTCTTTTTAACGATGTTAATCGAGGAATTACGAGAACGGGCAGGTTTAGAGAAGTTGAACTTTGTGGAGTCAAACAGTAATTTCAGGCATTTTGTTGACAAATAATTGTGGTATGTATACCTTCGATGTTGAAATGGTAAATTATGTTGCCCAGTCCTTCCTTACTGCATCCAGATTTGTACGTGTGACGTGGAATGAACAATTTTAAGTAAATCATTGCATCGTAATCGTGACGCGAGCTGCCGTCGTCGCGTTGTTGTATCACTAAGATGTCGCACTAGTAGGAAAGTGAGAAAAAAATTGAATGTGAATTGTGGATTTGCTAGACGTGAAGTCTAGAATCAATTTAGCTAGAGGGTATCTAGTATGTTGTTATTATATATCAGTGTGTGATACTGTTTACTGTCTACGCGCATTGATATTCCTCCACGCAAAGTTTTCGTATTGCAACTTTGCACCTAATCGTACTGCCAGTATAAAATTCTGTTAATCAGAATATTGCTTTAAACAGTAAATTTGTAAATTGTATTATGAAGCCTCCTGTGTTGGTAAATTTTTTCATCAAGTTTTTCTTAGTAATGCCATCATTCTATTTTAAACCCATGAATGGTACCCCTTCAAATAAAATCAGTGCATGATAGAAATTACTATAATAAATTGATAACATGCCTGACCCCCACCCCCTCTGAAAATGACACAAAGCATCAACTATCACTGGTTTTGATAATGTTTTGAATTCTTGAATTCTCTCCTTGTTCTCTCTTTACAAAATTCAACAAATAATAGTGGGATTAACAAGGTTCACACATAGCAAATGTTTTTATGGTTCTGGGGGAGAGGGTTACAGGGTGTCGAAACAATTTGACCAAGGGGACCATTGAACCGCTTGCGTGAATTGTTAGAAAAGTGAGCTTTTAGAATAATGGAGTTTTAAAAGCCACTTGAGTGATGATAGCACAACCAACTCAAGCTTCAATTACGTGACATTTAACCACATTAGTATTATTGATCAATCGTATTGTCGTCTTGTACAAAGTAATACATTATTTTGGCTTATTGTAAGATATAATATAAACTGCTATTAATAAACCATCAGGGGGGGCCCGGGGGGCCCGGGCCCCCCCTTCTGGAATTTTTTTTTGTATATGTTTGCATGCAAACGATACGTTTCAATGCGCGCGAAGCGCGCAAAAATTTAGCGGGCCCCCCTGCGGGCCCCCCCTTCTCAGAAATCCTGGATCCGCCACTGTAAACCATTACAACTCTTAGTCCTAGTTTCAGCTGAACATATGGTGATAATCAGTGACATAATACGTAGTTGATTTTGCCTTCTAGTGTGCTGGCTTAAAAACAGTCATTTTAAGGCTTCACATAATGCAGGAATTTCAAGTGTTCATTTATTCAGCCTAACACATAAAGTCTATGGAAAGTTTAGCCTAAGCTTTCATTGTTATCCTAACACATAAAGTATATGGGACAATGTTCAGCCTAAGTGTTGCAATGGACAACCTGCTTTTTTCGTAGTCGGATTGCTTGGTGTACGCCAATAATTTTTTTTCTTCACAAATATTGAAATGCTGCATTCATCTTGTATTTTTTTGGTTTTCTTTGTTAGAAGTTCATTGCCAAAACATGAACTTCTAACTGCATTTGTACAGATAGTCTTTTATCCTACAGTAAAAAAATGCACTGACTCACATTTGTGTTTTGTCTATGACATTTAACAAATGTGTAAAAGTTAAAAAAATATGTGAAATAGTATCTACAAGAAGTTGTTTATTGTAAGCACGTCTATATAAGGACATTTTTAAATCACAATATTTTTAAAGGTTGGGAGTCGATTAATTTAAATAAAGATAATGTCAGTTTTATGATTTTAAACTTTTTTTCCATATGTATAGTACAACACACTAAGCAAATTGTTGCTTGATGTTTATTCGCTTACAGCGTACATATTGCCATGGAAACATGCTTTGCTTTAATGACGGGTATTGTACAAATGTTTAACCATGTTTTCCACGAACAGTAAGTAAGAATAGTCCTTTTTTTTTTAAAGAATTTTAAGGTGAGTTTGGTCTTTTAATGATAATCAATGTTTTTATGTGCACCTCGTGGTCATAAAACCTAATAAGTGGGTGAAGCTTTTCCATGTGTCGTCATAATATTTGTCGACTTGCCCTATAGCCGATAGGATGCACACTACACTAAAAGTACATGGTTACTTGACTAGAGTTATTTTAAAGGAAGCGTGTACATTTATAGCAGTGTGCACGGTAAGTGCTTGACGGGAAAGCTGAGCGATGTGACTTCACTACAAAACCTCTATAGGAAGAGAACAAAATTATAGATTCAGAGCGGCCCTGTGGGCTGTGTACTGAATTCAAGTGGGTCACGAGTCTTCATCGTGTAAAATTTAACAGGGTCGTGGGGGTGAGGGGTTCTGACTCCTCTCCCCCTTGTCTCTATAAACCACTGGGTAGCTTAGTAATATGTTATATAAAGGGGTAGGGGGAGGGGGGAGGTGGTCATGAAGCCAAAAGAATTGGGAAACCTTGACCTAGGGGACCAATCTCTTCAGTTACTTCCAATGGCAAGAGAGCACACAGAGTTTAGCTTGAGAAAAATGTTGGAGAAACATTTAAGTGGAACATTCCACATTTTTCCTAACTTTCTAAAGATGATGGATTGAACCAAACATATGAAACCATTCGGGAGTATTTATCTTAAAGCTTTGTAGTCGTAAAATTTCATAGGATTTCTGGTTGTGGCTACTTAGCATCTCTGTCACTCGTGCCGTAATTTCAAGCATAGCGTAATCACGACACATAAATAGTGAAATACATTCTTCAGTAATGAACAAAATATATTATGACACATTTAAAAAGAGAAATTAGAAGATTTTAATTACTGCCAGTTCGAGTTTGATTCATGCAGCGTTGCCCAATCTTTCATTAAGATGATGAATGATGGGCAAAAGCACCGTGGTAGTAACGGGTAATTAAGTGTCTATGTAGATGGGTTTTATTACAGGTGTATTGTGGAATGATTACTTTTGCGGCATGAGTCACGACAACCATGCCACATATCTTCCCGATAATGAAGCCATTTCCTATCGTTGCCTGTCAGAATTAGATCCGGACTCGGAATGAGATTTAAGGAGTAATTTTACCTCTTCGGCTGAAACCTGCTTAAAAGACCAGATTCCAAGCAGATGATCACCCAAATTCTAGTATATATCTGCTAGAAAACAAACCTTAATTTTAAATAGTGAAAATGGCAAATTGAGCTTCGAAAGATTCTAAATTAAAAGAAATAAATAGTTCCTCATTATTATATTGTGATGAATGTCTCTAGATTTAACAAATTAGAGACTAGCAGAGAGTGAAATTCCATGTTCAAGAAAATGAAATAAGATAAGTGATTGACACTATTGCCGGCAGAAAAATGATATGCTGTATGCATCACCAAGTCATGTGTTGTCTATGGAACTGTTGCAATTATAAAATTGTTATAAAAAAATTTCTTGATTTGGTTGGTATTGGCACTAATGTTTGGTATCATAGATTTTAGTACTATGCTAATATAGTTTGGTATATTCATATTCCCTAATGAAACATGTAAGAACATTTTTTGGTAACAATTCATTTTGGTATCATTGATTATAGTACTATGCTACTGTATGTACATATACATCTACATAATCCCTAGTCAAGCTTCATGTAAGCATATATATATTAATGTACATCCCCCTCATCAACATCATGTTAAGAATATAATAATTTTGGTATCAATGACTATAGTGCTATGGCTACTATAGTTTGGTAGATACATTCTCCCTAGTCAACAATCATGTGAGTGTATAGTACTTTTGGTATCAATGAATATAGTGCTATGCTACTATAGTTTAGTATCAATGACTATAGTGCTATGCTACTATAGTTTGGTATCAATGACTATAGTGCTCTGCTACTATAGTTTGGTATAGATAGTAGATACATTCTCCCTAGTCAACAATCATGTGAGTGTATAATACTTTTGGTATCAATGACTATAGTTCTATACTACTATAGTTTAGTATCAATGACTATAGTGCTATGCTACTATAGTTTGGTATCAATGACTATAGTGCTATGCTACTATAGTTTGGTATAGATAGTAGATACATTCTCCCTAGTCAACAATCATGTGAGTGTATAGTACTTTTGGTATCATTGACTATAGTGCTATGCTACTATAGTTTGGTATCAATGACTATAGTGCTATGCTACTATATTTTGGTATCATTGACTATAGTGCTATGCTGTTTAAATTTAATGTAATATCTATTATGGTAAGAATATAGTACATGTAATGTAGTTACATTCCTGCATAGTCATAAGTCATACGAATATTGTACGTTTGGTTGGTTTGACTTTATAGTGCTATGCTATTTTAATTTGGTATATATATATATATATTCTCCCTAGTCACTCATGTAAGAATATAGTAATTTGGGTATCATTTCATATTGTGCTAGGCTATGCTATTTTGCTGAAGACGAGATTTCCCATCACAAATCAGGTAAGCCCCAACCGCTTCTCATATTCAGGACAAAACTTGGCTTCCTTTAAAGTACCGTTGGTTTGCCTATATTTTTATACTGTCGGGATTTCGTTTATTAGTTTCACGTGCCAAATATTTGCTCAGGTATACTATCCCATTTGGTTTTTGAATGTTTTTTCAAGATATTCATTTTGAAAATTTTTTACAAGTTTAAATAGTGCGGAATTGTGTAAGTCGGTATTAAGCTCCTCATCTGGAGCTGTCGCATGGATATATGGTAGGAATATACCAAGCAGTTACAATCATCCATAGAGGGCGTAATAAATAATGTACGGGACAAGGCTTAGGTTTTAGAAATAAATCCCACGCCTTCACAATGTTGTGTTTTTGATTGGACCAGAGTTGATCAGGGGAAATGACTAACATCATATGTCTCAATTATCCTCCTCCTCGGGAAAAATTATCTCACTCTAAAATATCACAGAAATTCAAAGAAATATGGTTCATGGAAATATGTTCATACCTGCAACAAAAAGCAAAAGGCTACAACAATTAATCAGGACATCTGCCCTAAAAGTTACAATTTGATTAATTTTACTGCAAGTCTTGTGGACGTAAAAGCGATGAATTCAAGCAGGGAAATCTAATCTAGTGTTTGGAGGAAATTCAACAATTCTTCATTCTTGTATGTATAATTTTTATAGATGATTGTAACGCTGAACACAAGGTCACACAATTCTTTTTCCAAGTTTGTAAATTTGAACTCTGCTTTATTCGAAGTTTTAGTAAAAATGTATGTTTTCGGATGGATAGAGGTAGCAGATTATGGGTATCTCATTTCAAACTGCCAGGTCTTCATTACTGCTTTTGTGATTTGTAAACTTTAAAAGAGTTGTAGATTCGATTACGAGTTCAAGAATAATCATCAGAGGGTTGTATACAATCATGCTGTATATTATAAGGCTATAGCTTATAAACCACCTTAAATTCTTATTTCTTCATAGTTTTATAAACTCAGGGTAAAACAAATAAAGACAAGTTTCTTTTAGCATTTGAACAAAATCAGTATTGTGCCTGTGGATACTTTAATCACTTACGACAAATGCTTGGTTGTTCGTTGAAGCAATGTCTTTGTGGTCGATCGTAGTTGTGCATGTGTGTGTCGTACTTGGACGGGTCAAAGCGTGCGTGGCGAATAGCCACACCCATTTTTTTCCAATCCAAAAAAAAGATTTGCAAATTAAATTTTATTTCTGGAAGAATTGTTGTATATGTAACCATGGTGAAATTAAAGTGATATATTTGTTCTGATTTTGAGTATTAACTATTAAGCCCCAAGTCCAGATATTTTACTCATTGTCAGAAAATTTGAAACAATTGTGAAAATCCAAAAATCTTGTGCTATTGCAAGATATTGATGTTTAAATGTGCCTCTTCTTTAGGAGAATACAGAAATATCCCATAGGACCCCGCCCCGGAAAACTTGGTAGGTATTATGACAGTAACTATTGTCATTGGGCACACTTTCAAAAACTGGGTTGCCCCTCCCCAAACATGCAAAGTATGGTTATTACATTATTTGATAAAGAATTAGCTAGCTGTCGATAATGAATAATCATGCTCTCATGAATATTGATGACTAGCTTATTAATACTGCCATTTAATTGGTTATTGCCAAAGAAAAGAATAATCATGCTCTCATGAATATTGATGACTAGATTATTAAATACTGCCATTTGATTGGTTATTGCCAAACAAAAGAATGCACAGGTTTCTTTTGCATATGCATAAAGATTTGTCTTTGATTTATTTTATTTGTATTTTATTTTTATTTTTTGACTGATACCTTCAGTCAGAGTTGATTATAGTTTATACAGAGGGTTGTTGCTATGGTTACTCCATGGTTTTATAGTTTACATTCAGATGTATGCTTCTAAGTTGTACAAAAAAGAAATCATGCATATTCATGAGCCTTCTAAAGGCATATGTCACATGATCTATCACATGACGTTGACTTCATAATGCCTAGCACATTGGAGTCAAAATATTAGCTAATGGTCAGTTCTCCCAAATTCTGTTTTTTTCACAGATTTTGTTTACATTTTCTTTTATATTTTGTGTATGTACATCACTAAAATATCTATTGGAAATTCTTTATTGGCAAGTCTATTCTTAAAGGCATGGTATAAATAAAAAAGAAAAATCCATGGTCAAAACCGTCTCTTTGTTCTTTCATTGTGTTTACTGTTAGTTAATGAGTTTCCATGACTATATATTGTCTGAGGGTGAGGCTGGTTTAACAGCCTGGTGGGCTTCGGGATAACTGATCCCGGTGGGCCTTTATTCATAATACTTGGAACGTTTTTGGTTGCAAAGAAACCTATGCATTCAACTTTGCGTATGTGTGTATACACGATAACTCAACAAGGGAATGATGGATGTTTGCCATATTTAAAGTGGGTGGGTGGGTGCCCCATATGGAGTAGATGAACCATTTTGTGTTTGGTGCTCATGTCATGAATATTAATGAGGTCACACAGGGTCAAACCTCAAAATCTTAAAATGGCAATAACTAAGTTGTTGGGTGATAGCGGGTACCATACTTGATGATTTGTGTTAAATTTGCAATTTAAAATCATGCATAGTTATGAGGGGGCGGGGCTTAACACGTTCTTGATAAAAAACTATAGTTTGTATACACGATAACGATAACAAGGGAATGGTTGATATTTTCCATACATAGTGAGTGGATGAACCCTATTGTTTTTGGTGCTCATGTCATGAACATTAATGAGTCGCAAGGTCCAGCATCAAAATCTTAAAATGCCAATGACTTGGCAATCGAAAGTCACAATTTATTCAAATTTGGAATGAAGTTGAGTGATAGCCAATACTGATGATTTGTGTGGTTAAAGATGCATACGTTAGGGGTAGGTTTACTCGCTGATAAGCGTACATTTATAATTGTGGAAATGCATGCCTATTCGCTTAGTATTGATGGAAATGTCACCAGTTTACCGCAACTAACCGTGAACCGAAATGTACGAATTGGCTGCACTTAAAGTTTTCATGCATATTGATGAGGGGTGGGGCTTAACATGATATTGATAAAAGTAGTTTTGTATACACGATAACTCAACAGGGGTATGATATATGTTGGTCATATTTAGTGGGTGTATGCCTCATATGGAGTAGATGAATCCTATTGTTTTTGGTGCTCATTCCATAAACTTTATTGAGGTCACAGGGTGAAAGGTCAAAATATTTCAATTACAATAGTTCTGCGAAAGTTGAATTGTATTCAAATATGATATGATAAAATTGCTAGGGTGCATGTTGTGAGAGCGGAGGTAACTTGAACGCAAACACCTTACGACAGCCAAAAATGGTACACATAGTAACGTAGTTTTACCCTGATATTGTTGTACATGGGTATGTGAAAAATAGTGTGTGCGCGACGTGGGAGAGGCCCAGGGGGGAGATGATTATATGGAATATCGTCCCTCACAAAAAACTATTAGGGTATACCCCCTCTATATTTATGCATACGGTCATGGTGAAAGCGGACGTATGAAGACGGATTAAATAGATTAGTAATAACTACAAAGGATTTATATTTTTTATAGGCTATATTTTTTAAACAAAGGTCGCTTTAAACGGAAATTGCTAAACATACCAGCATTGCGCGTCTTAACTGTGTCATTTTACGGAGGGAGTAATGAACATTTAGACAGTCCGACTCTCCGGAGACTTTGTTATCTCCCGAACGGAACAATATTTAGGGGACCTTTATCTCATAAAAGCTGCGTTCTAAACTGACATTTTGGACCGACAATTCCATGACTATATCAACATTCTGTGATAAAAACGGATTATAATATATTTCCAAGGTGAGAGGCACAGAAGGGCGCGAACCCACTTTAAAGTTTCTCCGATGTCAATTAAAAAAAAAAAGTCTCTGTGTACTATTTTTTGCAGTCCGATGCTAGGAATTCGCATATATGACGGTGTATAATTAATAAAAATAATCCGAGGGAGGCCCCCAGACGGTCTTCTTTCCTTCGGCGCTGGCATGTTCGGGCTTCGCCCCTGCAGCCTGCGTCTCCTTTTGAAAAGGGATGTAGACAAATCTGTTTCTCTCTTAACTATTTTTGGCCTTCGGCGCTTGCATGTTCGGTCACAACTTGAGCCCCCCACCCCTTCGTAAAATATAAATCTGTTCTCTGTGTACCTTTTGTTGGCTGTCTGATGCCAACATTCTGCAGGGGGCTTCGCGCTTTCGGCGCTCGCATGTTCGAGCAGTGCCCATCCGCCCAGCGTGATATACGGTAGTTCAGATATAGTTTTGTGATGGATATGCTAAGAAGAAATTGATATCATGCATACCTTGTTCACTGGGATATCGAAAAACACAAAAGATAGTAGGCTACAGTTAGTTATTTAGTGAACATCAGCCAACCAATCAAATTTAGTGTAAGCCAATGGAGGAAATAATGATGACATGCGTCCTTGAATGTAGCTTTAAAAATGTCAACTAAATATATTCACCAGCTGGCCTGGTATTTATAATTATAGCAGTCACCTATTATAAGCCTATATTTCGTTTGTTCGCAAAAAAGTATTCGCAGTACGTCAACAATCATATCGTTTTCCTAGCTAATCTAATGGTAGGCGCCTTATTTAATCATTTCTGGATTTAACAGAGACGGTGACTTGTTACCATCAGAGAAAACATAGACGAGAATAATTTAAAAATGTCAAAAGATGAACTTATGTCACGCAGGATGAGAGAAGGAGATATCACCCATAAGATAGGAATGTTAAAGTCATAAACAATAGCTCTCTCGAATCAAGGAGAAACATTCATACCAGGGGCGCAATGCTTATTTCTTAATACCGTCCTGGGGGAGGGGTCTAAGGGGAGTATGTTTCCCCTCCTCTTTGAGAACATTTTGCTTGTGTGAGGGGCCTTAGATTCAAAATGATGCTTTTATTTGCATGTCTTAGTACATTAATTTGAACAGAGCTAATTTAATAATATATATAGGTGTATTTGTTATGTACGAAAGCCCATTAGTGCCATGCAATCATTTTATGAGAGGGTGCGTATGAGGCACTGGGTAGACGGCATGGTAACATATGAGAGAGTGTGGTCATGAGATACTGGGCAGACGGCATCGCACCCTATGAGAGGGTGTGGTCGTGAAACACTCGGCAGTGGATGTGTGACCATGTGAGAGGGTGTGGTCATGAAGTACTGGGCAGACGGCGTGGTATGCTATGAGAGGGTGTGGTAATGAGAAACTCGGTAGTGGACGCGTGACCTTGTGAGAGGGTGTGGTCATGAGGTACTGGGCAGACGGCATGGTACCCTATGAGAGGGTGTGGTCGTGAAAGACACGGCAGTGGATGTGTGACCTTGTGAGAGGGTGTGGTTATGAGGTACTGGGCAGACAGCATGGTACCCTATGAGACGGTGTGAACATGAGAAACTTGGCAGTGGACGTGTGACCACGTGAGAAGGTGTAGTCACGAGACACTGTGTAGTTGGTATGGTACCCAGTGAGAAGTTGCGGTCATGATACATTGCGCAATGCGAAGGTTCCGTTCTCCGTGGTGTAGTCATTAAACACTGGAAATAAATAATAGTCGACCGCTCTGCGGGGTCGTTAGGTGAGGAAGTTGGATCATTGATATAAGCCTATCATCAGCTTTTAGTGCGCACATGCCGCATATGTGCTGTACCGCGAAGCACTCAATTGCAAAACTGCAAATTTCAGATAGCTTAGTTGAATGTTCCATAAATAAGTCAACCTTTGACGTCACACGTGGAATATTACTATAATTTGTGTAGTATTATGAACAACACTCGTTAAGATACAAGGTTTTCGGTGCCACCGAAAACTCAAGTGCCTTGGCTGTACAGGACAGTAATATCCAAGGTATCAGAATATGAAGATACGTCGAATGCTTAAATCCTGCGAATATACTAAGACAGCTATATTGATGGACAAACTCGCGGTGTGGTGTAGCCAAGGGGTGTGCGTGAGGGAGTGATGTGGCGGCTCGCACGCCTAGAAAGGTTGTCGCTTCCCCCATCGCCTCTCGACTGGAAATTGCCGAGCGAAATAATAATAATAATTAATTGAAGTTATGTTATGTGAATTCGAGGTTCAATTGTAACATTATTAAAAACTATAACGATCATCTCCTACTTTTAAAAACCCATGGTTTGTGAGAAGGATATATTAAAAAAGGAGAACCGAAGGCTGAAATTTTGAAGATAGATATTGTAGAGCAATCAAATACAAGTATTTTAACGGAAACCGCATTCAAAAATCTTCTTTAGTTTTCGAGTTATCACCTTTTTCATATTTGAAAAGTTGAAGACTTGAAGCAAGTCTATGACGTCACGCATGGACTACAAGCTACTTTGCTTATGTAT
>JAODAF010633842.1:0-13313 GCA_027574765.1 Molpadia intermedia
TGGCCACAAATTTTAATTAAGGTGACAAAAATTCCCTATAGCGGTTGAAAATTTCCGCCAGGGCCAGTTTGGGGGCTTTTGGGGGGGCCCCCCCCCCCCCCCCCCCCCCCTAGCTACGCCACTGCTTAGACACCTCCCCATGTATGACGGCCTTTCACAAATATTTATTAGCACCAGCTTCCCTATTCCTGGGCCCGCCACTGTGATTTCATTCACACAAATTCACTCAAATTTTAAAGTATCTGATCTTTCAACGTATGGAATCTCTGTTGAATGAAGTTATATAACTCATACTCATATTTTAGCTTTGGTATCATAATATCTCTGGTTTTCTTCGACGCTGGTAATTTTAAAGCTGTTCGAGTCGATGAAGCTATCTGAGTAAAATTAACACTTTTGTAAAATTCCATTGCACTTTTGAAATGAATTGGAAACAATCTTTCTAGAACTGTAACAAAGTCTTCGAATTCCTCGGTTAAACCGATAACTGCGTAATGTTTCTTTATATTCTTTTTAGCAAGTTGCAACACATCCCAAGGTTTGCCGTAACAATGAAAATTATATCCACAGAAATGTCTGATCAAATCAAATTGAGTTCTTTCCCCCACGCATTCCTCCATATTCTTTTGGACGCAGTTATCATACGACTCTTTTGAAAGGTTAAGGGATTTCATACGTTGGCGCCACTTTTTCGCGTCATCCGTCATCACCATGGTATCACCATAACGTTTAAAGTAGTAAAATGACCTTTGGCGTTCGAAAGGATCACGGACAATACTGAAATACGTTGGTTTTATTTTCTCACTTACGAATTCTACAAACGAAAAGTGTGTGTAGATAAATTCCAAAGGGCGAGACGTCTGGAAGCGATCTCGGACAACCCACGGGACGATCGCCGAAACGTTACCGTCGTCGGGTAACAAGCTATCGAGGTTCATAATCCAGTCACGATGTACCGCAGAATGGGTGTGGTTTGAAATGTATTCAACCAACTCGAATACCGTTCTTCCTGCACACTTTTGAGGAGCGCTAAACAAAAGCCTCTGCGGGCCAGGCTGTTGGGGATGGTCCCTGATGATATGATGAGTTGGTCCCTTGATTGAAGATTTCAGATAAGGCAGAGAAGGTATTTCATCAAATTTATCAGTAACTGTTCTGAGGTATACTAAAAGAGTACAACTCACTGTGAATAGTAATACATAGACACCACGAGGATTTGCCATCTTACGATTGTCTCTTGCTATTGAAGTCTCTATATCATGAGGCAATTTGTGGCTTTAATACACTTTAGCATTTAGTCCATATCTTCAAGATATTCGCACTTCATGGTTACTTGACCTTATAGCATGTAAACCCATGCATCCTGTAATAGTGATCTTATCATCTTCCTGTCGACCACCATGTCGCTTTCTGAAGAGGCGTAAGGCTGTAGCGTAATGTAATCTAATCTATCATTCCATAACATTGTATACATGCTAATTATGATTGAGCTTTGTTCATAACAGGCGGAACTTCACTGAGTAGGTTACTTCCTTGTCGGCTATTACTGCAACATATTAGCACACCCTATACTAGTATATTAGCACACCCATGTAGAACATCCGTCTGAATTCCCATGACTTGGTGATATTAACCTGTTTCATTAAACGAGTACCTGTAATTGGTATTTCACCCAAGATCTCGAGAAATGAATTAGATTTCGAGACTCATCCACATCTTACAGCACGTCATAGTTGTTTCGCTATACACACACACGGTAAACGCACGATGAAATATGATTTGTATATGATATCAATTGTTATACCCATAACAGCACGGTGAGACGTACCCCGTCGTGGTTCAAATTCTGACCGTCTGGTGGTTCTCAATGCCAGTGGATGATGAAATTGAATCGGTCTGCGAGACAAATAAAGTTAGGACCACAGGTACAAACTCCGAATAACCAACATGAGCAACTTGAAATAAACTATCATTTTATAACGGCCTCAGGAAAGCAATTGTGTGCCTATTTGCTCTGATGGAAACTTGAACCGGATGTTAGTTGTCCATCTGCACTATACAACTTGACCCGATATGTCTGATAAATTTGTCCCAATTAGTTCCAATCTTCAACATAATTCAATGACCATGACAAGATCGAACAATCGATAGCCTACTCAGGCACTATTCCAATCTGCTAGGGCCTTTTTGTTCAAGATCATCGAAAATGTCAGGTCATTTACCAGGACGGGCCTACCAATTGTAGCTAGAAATTTCAACCATGTAGTTTACATTTGACCCACGACGAAATAAAGCAACCACATATGTGCCAGGCCAGATGTGATTTAGTAATCTTTGTTCTTTCTTTTAGCGAAGTTTGATTACTTGAAAGTCATTTTGGAAATTCAAAGTTTCAATGTACAAGTACAACCATCGAAATAGTTGGGTGTCGCGATCGTGTAGAATCCTTTAAAAAATATCCAATCGAATAAGTTAGCTGGCTACATGTTTTATGCTTTGTGGATCATAACCACTATTTGTGTAAAATATGGTCACTTCAGGATATAACTGATCTTAATCACTGGGCAGGATGTTACACAATGGTATACCAGAGGTAAACGTTGAGTATAATGACACAAAACGCACTGTGGCTAGACTTTCCCATAGTCATAGACCCATGCAATTGATGTATTCGCCGATTCGGTTAATGTTACTTTCTAGATGAGTCGCAGCAGTCGCTCGCTTGTACGTCTAATTGAACCCGCATCATTGGTTAATCGGGTTCGAATTACACATACTGGCACGGTTGATGTTACTTTCTAGATGAGTCGCTCGCTTGCACGTGTCTAATTGAACCCGCATCATTGGTTAATCGGGTTCGAATTACACAAATCACGTTATATCTGTATCGTCACCAAGTCATCCAAAGAATGCAGAATATATAATAACAGACTTAAATCCAGCAAATCTCAACAACTATATAATAGACATAGGCTAACTACGTCACGTCGGCCTATCCATGACCTATAAGATGCGCAGGTTGAATCTCTTCCGTATTACTTCCGGGTTCTGGTGACTTTGTGAGAAATAACGGTATTTATGGGCATTTCATGAATCGAAAAGCCAGAAACTTTAATGTATTGTTTAACATCCGGTCTTATAGAAAAGCAGAGGGAGTTACAGAGGCAAGCGTGTGTATCTACTATACAATAGCCATACTATCCGAATATCCGATTTTCATGAGTTTCATCATATTACATTTGTCTGCACTGTTTCTAGTAATTGACATTGTTATCTCATCGTCCCATATATATGGGACAATGAGCTATTGTAGTCAATTGACCATTGGACCCCTTTATGACATCATCACTTACTATGGGAACGATTGCCATGAAAACGCTTGGAGGGAATTTGTAGGGCCTCATTAGAGGCCCCCCATGGTAAAGTGATCCTTGATGCAGGGGACCCCCATGCAGTTTGAGGTAGGGGTCAAATTGTAGTTGTGTGTGTGTCTGTGTGAGTGAGTGAGTGAGCACAATTTTGTGAGCACAAAAGTCTGCGGCGAGAACTCCTCCTAAAGCGCTTCACCGACTTGGAAGGTATGAGGTAAACTTGTGCCTCTCGGAGACTTGGGGTCAAAGGTCAAATCAAGTAAAATCCTATTTTCGGCTATATCTTTTAGTGAAAACTTAGATTTACATGCAATCTTCACAGATGTAATAGGCATAAGATGTTTCAATAGAATTTGGAGAAACGCTTTCAGGAAAGGTCACGAGGTCAAATTGTAGTTTTTAAGCCCAAATGTTACGGCGAGAACTCCTTCTAAACCACTTCACCGATTAACTTCAAACTTGGTAGGTAGCCTTATGAAATAAACGTGTGCCTCTCTAAGACTTGTCAAAGGGTCAAAGGTTAAATCAAGTGAAATCATATGTTCGGCTATATCTTCTAGTGCATAACTCGGATTTACATGCAATGCAAAAAAGTCACAACTCAAGGTCAAAAAGAACACTTTATGTAAATTGAGTTGTAGTATACACAAAAAACGTCTAATTAGGAATTAAATTAGAAATTTGACAATGAGATCAGCAACTCCATGGATTGCCCTCTTGTTTTGTATTTTTGTTCTGATTAGTATTCCACGCTGTATGTGGCTCACATATGCTGTGTTGGCTCATTAGATCCAACGCAGTAGTGTGAATTCCCTTTCAATTTGTTCTAGAATGAGTATTAATCTGGGCCTGAGTTGGTGTCCCATGTACAGTTTCGGTGACATTTTGACTTCCTTTGTTGAGTACAGTATGATGTGTGTTAGTCTGTGTTTCATCGTGGTTACAAGTATTACGGTCCAGCTCCGGCATATCTTCCGTCAACTCTGCGTTTAAAGTATTTTACTAGTCCCAAAGTAATGATGGGACATGTGACTTTTCATAACGATCATCATGTATTTTATATGTCAGTATGAGTATATTGTTATGCTTGCATTGAGCTATGCTATAGTTGTGGGGTGCGTTCCATATAGAGTATATATCCATATTGTTGTGTCACGTTAC
This sequence comes from Molpadia intermedia, assembly GCA_027574765.1. Lineage (NCBI taxonomy): Eukaryota > Metazoa > Echinodermata > Holothuroidea > Molpadida > Molpadiidae > Molpadia > Molpadia intermedia. The sequence continues at coordinate 4,533 of JAODAF010633842.1, forward strand.
CACGGGGGCTGTCCCAAAACAACGAATATACTGATATACTATAGTCTACGCCCAGACAGACCGACAGCAATGACACCTGGAGATGGCGCGACACCGCCTTAACATGTATAGTTATTGTGCCTATATCAGTCAAATAAAATGCATCCATGTATAGTGTATTCAGGTAGTGGTCCGTAGCTCATCAACAATTGTTTTCACCACTTTTCTTGGACAATATAATGTATGCTGTATTTTTAAATCTTAATTACTGTTAATACTTAATTTATTTTCACTTCTGAGGCGGTAATACATATATCACGTACGATAACAAATATTACCATTAATTTATCATAGCCTATTTGGCATATCACACTTACACACTAAATATTCCCAATTTATTTTGTTTCAATATATACGTACCTTGTCCGTTTACAGTAAAATGACTTAGAAGCCATATTAATATAGTAACCACTTTAATGTTGGAGATGACTAGTAACTCCATTGGATATGGAATCATAAATTGGAAAATATCTCCGAGTACAACAATCAAACGTCTCTTGCTAAAACGACATATACATAAGAGTGTATATTATAGATTAGCCTAACTGTTGATACCCATTATCTCTCAACAGCCACCAAACGGACTTTGGTATGATTGTTTTGGTAATTTATCATTATCATTACATACAGCTTACTCATCAGTGCCAATATAGCCGTAACGTAACTTAGCTTTATTATCTAAGGTAGTAACTTCTAACACTATAACGTGATGGTCAAAGGCCTCTTAGAAAGATAAGGGGCTGTGAAACCTGAATAACTGAGGAAACGCCTCTCCCCCACCTCCAATTTGGTAAACACCTCAAAAGTGCACCTTCTCGTTAATATATTTTTATTTTTGTAATAACAAAATGTGTTCTTTCTTCGTAAATGAAGTATACCTCTTTGTCTTTGGTAAACTACAAGTGCCATCTTGTTGAAAATCATTAAAAATTAAAAATAATAACCTCTTTTTTTTGTGCAGAATGGTCATAATAACTGTCCATTGATTGTCACGTTACATTATACATTATCATAAGTTTGATAATGTACTCATTAGTCATTACCTCATATACCGCGAGCGCTATGTACGTACCTGCGTACTTGTATATGTGCGCATACATTGCTCGACTCTCAGATGGGGGGCGGGGGATGAGAAAAAAAACTGACTTGGGGTGAAAGAGGAGGGGTGCGAGTAGAGAATGTCTCAAGTAATTACGTCACCAAAGCAAATGAGACAAGTCATAATCAGTTATGGTGTATATGAGAAATATTGCTGTAACATGTGACGACTGAAATCTGAACTGGCGTGGTTGAGAATTATTAGATGGAAGTAATTTAGTAAATACCGGTACCCTGCATTGCGAATCCCAACATTAATAATGAGTAAATGATAATCATGATTTTTTCGGCGTGGTGTCACCACGCCAATGGGCCTCCTTCCACCCCATCCACGTCCCAGGAGATATCTCGATATAGTAGTACTTATTTTAGAGAAAAAAAAGAAAGCACCTCAAAATCAGTCGTTTCATCTATTAATGTTAGTTATAACATACCTGTTGCAGTCGTCAGTATGATTTACTTTACACTTGAACACCCCCGTGGATCACCGTTTCCCCAGTCTAGGACACCACATAACTGTATGTGCCTGTGAGGCTGTAATGAACGGGTAAGGTCCATATGATACGCATCCCGGGTAAGAATACAATGCATGAGTTATTATGTCGATGTCAAGATGGTCGATGTAGAATTACAGGTAAAACTGTAACGTAATACTAACAAGCCTTACAATGAGAGGACGGCAAAACTGGGGGATACCGCCTGTGTCCATATGTCGATGTCCATCTACTTTATGTTTTACAGGGTACAGCCGGCAAAACGTGTAGGAAATGCCCGCAGCACTCTCGCCCATGATATTTCGTTTGAAAATATATTTTTGTCTTTTCAGGGTGCATACTGCTGTAGCGAGTTTTGCCGAAGACAACCAAACCAGTACCGCTTCAGGACAAAGACAAATTGTTGGAAGCATCTACCTCATTATATACGTCACCTGCTAATGAAGACACAGATGCCGACACAGTTCATATAACTCCAGAAACAATCTATTCGTGCAGAAACAATGGAGACAGATGCCAGGCAAATATTACAATAAGTTGATGTAAGTGCAAATCAATCCAGGCGCAATGCTCATAAAACAACTCAGCAGCTACCGATTCGGAAAGTATTCGTGAAAAAACGATGACGGGAGCAATATGATGCAGCTGCTGAGCGCGAGGTCATAGGGCATAGGTGAATGGCTGATATCATGACATCCTGCTGCAAATTATGGGAAACTCTGTCCTTCGATACATCCACTTTTTGGGATTATTACTGACGAATCCAGACACTGTAATATCCACGAACAATTGTTCCGACTTAACGATCCATGAAATTTTATTAGCATGTACCAGCTGGACAACACGGATGCCAATACGATCACTCGTGCACTAATAGACATCTACGATATCATTAGTTGGCAGTCATACGACCGTGCTGCAAACATAACTGGTGCCTTGAGCGGAGTCACTACCAGAATTACCGCAGAATACCATTCAGCCTTGTTGCTACCATAGTTTGGATCTTGCGCTTCAAGAATAAACAAGAGTAAGCCTGGAGCTATTCGAGATGATTTAAGTTTTGTGTAAGACGTCTCTGTGTTTATCCATACTTAGCCGATAAGAAATGGCAAATTTCCAACATATTGTTTCAGAAAACACAGACCATTTACCGATTGATCTTCACTTGCTGTGCCCCACCCGATGGATAGTAAGAAATCATAAGGCAAATAAGATTCGAAGTTGGCAACTTTCATCGGTATCCGAATTGCAAATAATACTTTAGAGACTGCGAACACCTCTCAGAATTTGTCTTTAACAGCACAACTTTCATTTGTTTTGTTATCAACAAGTCTTGTCTTTGACAAGATAGCATTGAATTTATGGAACCTCCAATTCTTTCCAGGCAGAAAAGAGTACCCACTCAAAAGCATGTAGATTATACCCAACACAAATTCTGTTTCACAGAAGACTTGTACCGTGCAGAGCACAATGAAGCAATAGATACATGTATCTGTGATCTGTAGATACCTACGCAGTCCTTCTTGACATTAATACTTGATCGTGTCTACAAATGGTTTCCACGGTGATGAACCCAGTGACAAAGTCAAAGATCTTTATACAACTGATATTGATTTTCAGCAGTTAGAGGCGAAGCTGAAACCAGAGATAAAAAAAAAACATTTAATGGACACTATTTTGTTCCTTTTCCATAGTAACAATATGGCAGATCAGCCTTGTATCGTGTACTCAAATGAGCGCTACCTCCGGGGAGAGTGTTTTCTATCTACGCTGCACGATGGTGAAAAAGAGGTACACTGTGTTAATGTTGACCGCACACAAGAAACGAACCGAAGCACTGGATCGCAGCTTTCATCTGTCTGTGGTATGGAATGCAAAGAGGGTTCATTTTTCAATTCAGTTTGAGGTAAGTTTGTGGTTTTGTCCCTCAAATCAAAGCCATACGTCCCACTGCCCCACTCCATATTCAATCCTCTTCCGTCGTATACATCAGTAATATATTATTGGTTATGCCTAACTGATGAGAACCACTAGGTCTATGTTATATAATGTATCACGTACTGATTTTAACGTATCTCCATTATCTTGACAGCGTACTTTGAAAGTGCAAACCATGATATGTAGCATACCTATTATTGCCAAGTCATTACGTCAATACCCTTGTAAATATTAGTCGTCAATATTGTATTGCCAATTTGAGCAAAATGTTGCCTTGCTCATTGACTGCCCAAATTGCGGTGCGTTGCGTCCCAACTAAGGTTTCAATTAGCACTTTAATCATTAGCATCATTCGGGTTTCGAAAGGCAAATATTTCTTTGAGCAGGACCGTGTCGAACGGAGTGTATATAGGATTGTCATTCCCTTAACTTAATTCGCCGACCTACGAACGAATGAAAACTACATAATTTTATTGATATAATGAATAAGTCTAAATAATGGACTATGAGAGATTCATCTTAACATAAAGAATTCAAGAAAATACATAATTAATAATATTGCGCCGTCTTAGTTTAAACACAACAAAGATGAGGGGCATGTTCAGCGATACATACAGACTCGTAGTGTACTGTAACGCACACACTAATTAACAGTAACAATCAACATTCGATTGTCGCAAGTGGGATATAACAATTGCCCAAGGCAGTGTCCAACATATAACAAAATGTTACAACGACAAGAGGAGTTCATAGATGCAGTACATATTGACACTGTTACAGAGGAACAGAGGAGACACAAAGAGAACGGAGTGTCCCTATAAAAATCAAAGGTAAACAGGTCATATTCAAGATAGATTCTGGTGCAGATGTAAATATTATTCCAGCTCCACTATATATAAATGTTTGTAAAGAAACATACTTAACATTGTGTAACATATACTTATCAAGTTTTACTGGAAATAATGTACCAATATTGGGTGAATGTGTTGTAAGATGCATAGTTATTGGTACGTTTGTTTTAGTAGGGAATGAATCACAAAATCTCTTGGGTCTTGTTACGTATGTAAACCTTGATACAAATAGTACATGAAGTTAATGAATCCCAAAACAAACAGGGTTGAAGGATCTGCTTGATCAGAACAAAGATGTCTATAATAGAGAGAGATATACCATGAAAACAGACTTAAGCCACCGTCAGCAGCTGAGCAGTTGTTGCCTTCTTCATCATGACTCTCCAACTCTAGCTATCACATGATGGGTGCCATATGCCGTTAAAAACAAGGCCATGGCGGCATTTTGAAATAACGAATTTAGTGTGTAAGTCAATATGAGTATATAATTAGTATTGCACAACCTTCAGGTTCGTTCCGTAGGAATATACATCATATTGCATGGACACTATATGGTCGTGTTTTATTGTGTGTGAATTTAGTTTGGGCAGTGCTGTGTCCAGCTCCGGATTATTCATCCGTTGTTTCATCATAATATAATTATCTGATCCCAACGATTGATTGTGGTAGGGTCAGGACCAGTCTGTGTCGAGAGCCCCATAATTTTTTGTTATTAATTAGATAGTTCCTCTAGTGCTAACGATGAAGTTAATTTGGTATTAACCTGGCTAGTATGAACCCTCCTGGTGGTATTTTGATTCGCCCTATATGCGGTCAATGTTCACAATCAAAATCATATAGGCTATACCACGATCGCGAGCGACCAAGATGAACCAACTGATGAACAAAGTTTATGCCACAACCAAGCCTACCAGAGACTGGAGGTCATGTCATTTTATTTGTATGTATTTATTTTGTATTCTTTATTTTTGTATTAAATAGAATAATGAATGAATGGATGATAGAAAGATTCGCTCAAGCCACTGGACTACAGGTTGAAACTAAACAAAACTATATTCATACAGGAGATAATGTGTACCGGTATATGTCCCGTAGAATAACAGAAGACAGCCGGGAAGCTCCAAAATCAACTCCAAAACTAATCAACTACATCTGTTTCTAAGAGACATTGATAAATACATTATTAATTCATTCCACAGTATCGTGGATCTTTACAAGTTTCTGTACTGAAATCAATAACCAAAACCTGACACATGACGTCATAGGAATTGATTTCTTGGAGATCTGTTATTTAATGAACACTTAGTCAGTTAATAATTAACACACCTTCAAATTAATACTCTGTTAGAAGTATTCTTCAATGAATACATTTGTCCTATGACTATATCGGAGCTACTGCGTGTTAATCAGGAATAGTTAAAAGCATTAAGTTCTGGGTCTGGGTATTTTATCGTAAATGTCAAAATAAATCGTACTCGCTCTCTTACTTTGGTTTGTACCCACACAGTTTGACCTACGTTAAAGAGTACCTTACAAAAGGTAATTTCGAGTACATTTTGGACTATACCACAGGGTGGAATTTTGGTAGGCCTACTCTTCGGTACCGTAACCATGGTAAGCCCTCTATATCTCGCTGCTCAACGACATATGATATAGTATTACCATGACAATTGTTGCTACATAATAACAAACCCTAAAAAAGACAACAATATTTCATCTCATTCAACTTCCAATCACAATATGACATGCGTGTCAATATACTATTTAGTTGCTATTAATTATATGTATCGAATGTTACCCAAGCAATTCACAAGTTTTCATTTATTCTCAAATGTATCCGCAAATGAATCACCATGGAAACAGTAATCAATATAGGTACACGTTTCGTTGTCATGTAAGTTGCTGAGAATCAATTCATCAGATCCGTGGATGAGTTGGTGGTCATCTATTATATTTTAATGTAAATAGTACAAAGGTCGCTCAGTGAATATTAGCCACGATACTTCTAAATGTTAAGCATAATTTAAAAAAAAATATATTGCTTCCTTACATACACGTAGTAATACACAAGTATAGTAGGAGGAAATCGGATAGATATAATTAAGCGTCTAGTTAATTTGGCGATGCAGCGATACCAGTATTTCATGGGAATGATGAAAAGTTATACCTGATCAATATTGTGTTCAATTACGAGACAAACGATTGGAACGGCGTACTTGAACATGGATGTACAATTATTCTATACTCTTTTAGTACATAATGTGATTTTCTGGCTTCTTAGTTGCTACGTGATAAAGGCAGAAGGTAAGGTACAATATTTGCTCTTGTCAATTTTAAAGACTAAGTGAACTTATACACAATTACGGTTACAAATTTACTAGCTTGAAGTATGTATAGAAATATTTTATCATTAAATTTTTTAGATCACATTATTATATAGCTTACTTACGAGACTTGTATGTATATTCGGAGGCTTCAATGCATTATTTACGATTTTGACATTAGTAGGCTAATTACTAGTAACATTAGTAATACAAGTAATGCACATTTCGCATGCTAGTGCTGAATATTAAAATATGAAGTAAAATTTCCTGACAACATATTCCTTAATATCTACAGGAAATGATCTCAAAATTTTAGAATAGTTCAAATGGTGGGATCTATGTGGCATTGTACATTCAATTTGACTAATTTGATTAATTTTGCTATTACACTGCCATAACATAACATATATTAATAAAATCAAATTTGTAAGCATTCAGTGTGGAATGCATAAGTACCCACCAGGAGCATTCATACTAACCGGGCTATAGTAAGCTTAATGTTGCGCATAAGGGTCGCTACCAGACCCACATCATATTTAGCAATAGAGCAGGGGCAGGGCCTACAGGGTCTACACGATTGACAAACCCACAAACATTTAAACAAAGACAGTATTTATACATAACAATTACATTTGGGTTGTCAATTGTCCTCACTTTGCACAGCTCTAATGCTTGTGTTATTTCAATTGATCGAATGTTTCTGAATACTTTTACATTTTCTTTTTCAAATTTAATTTATACAACTGTGGTCTTCTGAGAATAGTCTATGATGGAAACGTGAGACTTCAAGATGGGTCAACCGTTAACGAGGGCCGTGTAGAGGTTCTCTATGATGGAACCTGGAATACTGTGTGTGACGATTTGTGGGATATCAATGATGCCTCAGTTGTATGTAGGCAACTTGGATATGAACGTGCGCTAGAAGCAAAGCTGGGTGCATACTTTGGTGAAGGTGCTGGAAATATTTTGCTTGATGAAGTAAGATGTCAAGGCTTCGAGGAGAGTTTGCTGCAATGTACCAACAGTGGTCTGTACAACCATAACTGTGCACATTATGAGGATGCAGGTGTCGTATGTTCAACAGATGGTAAGTTATAAGTGTTTGTTTGTTGTTGTACCAGTTGTTTCATCGATACAAATACTACTACTTATTAAGTATTTTGTACATATGTATATTTGTAGAAACACAAATCACCATTAAATGAGTAAGTGTGTATACCAATGTAGATGATGACAACGATGACAATGACGAGAATGATAATTACAAGCAAATTTAGACCCTTCCCCTCTAGGCTATTCTCAAATTCTGTTTATGACAACGCTCTAAATAAAGATTGTATGCCTTCAACCCCAGATTTTCTACCCTATATCCATGTATTACCACAACCAAAACACTTCACGAGGCTCGAACACACGTGGCTGCAGAAGTATGTCCATTTTTGCATACTAAATATAGGTTATTCGTATATTCATCTACGCAAACCCTAACAATATATAAGACTAATTAAACATCTACCTCGCATTGGCCTGACCACAAAACAACTTCATTCACTCATGTTTTTTAGGCAAGTCCCTTTTATCGTGAAATTCAGGTAAATACACACACGCTATAATAAACGCGTGGTTTACATGACTCGTTTTAAGTGATGATACGTAATACAGTATGGCGTTATTGGCAATTCATGATGCAGTATCACCTTAGTCCAATATCATAGACTTGATGAATATTAAACTGATATTCATTATAAGTATGTTTATAACGGGACAGTGCGTTGACGCGTGGTGCCAATCGCGGACGTTCGTATGAATACACACCTGCTAATCGTGGACACACCAGCAACCGTGGACCGTCCAGTTACACTAACTACATTAATGGAGCCTAGAAGGCCAAACGATGGTGCTATATAACTTTCTTGCTGATCTAAGTTTGGTCCACAGTTTCAATGCAAATAGTCATGTGTATGCGCATGTGTGTGTGTTTGGTACTAGCCAACCGTGGACATCTACAACCGTGGATTTCTTTTTAAACATGCAAAC
>JAODAF010633951.1:0-13312 GCA_027574765.1 Molpadia intermedia
TTTGGGTAGAATTTCTCATTAATATATCGACTAAAATCTGCAAATAAATCATAATTTTTTTCATTGTCGTTGTTGATATAGTCATCATTCAGTCATTCATTATATATATATATATATATATATATTATAATGTAATCTAAACAAATATAACCTATACCAAAATGAAAAAGGATCGAGCTTTATACAAACAAATGTGCAGCAGAACCGTCAAGACCCGTGTCCCTGTTGTTGCCCATGCTGTTGGCCCCTGAATGTTCCACAAAAAGTAACAAAGTAACAAAAAGTAACATTGACCGTGTTATACGAGTCCGCCATTTTCAAAACGTCGACACTTCGAAACTTCTGTCGTTAGCTTATGATTGTGTATCTTACTAATGTTAACCACACCATTTTAAGCTTTCATCAATGTGAATTTTTTTTTTAAATAACGCGTCGTTGAACGGCGCTCCATGGAATTAGAGCAGGAATATCGTAACATTCGAGTCTTGAACATGAATGCGACAATAAGTCCTTGGGGATTATCTACAGAAGGCTTAGCATGCCATAAAGCAATTACATATAATACCCGATTCTTAGCTTGGTACAAGGGTAGTACAATGCTTGGTAAATACATTGTGATAAAAATTAGTGAAAATTAAGGGGAACTTTTGTAATTGTAAGCAAACAAAACGCTTCAAATCAGCGACAATGGCGTTGACAGACAAATATCTTAAAAAATATATATCAAAATGAATTGTAAGCGCGAAAATTAATACTACCATTTAAAACAGTTCACCTGGTTTTTTTTTATAATACCTAAGTAATTACACATAATATACTATTAATATCGATCGATGTCCTTTAGATATAATTATTGCCTGTTTTATTGCCACGCAGTTGCGAAGATTCAACAATGAGGTACGGTACCGGTACTGGTTCTATATTCGGATGACTGATATAATGTTACACGTTTCAACGTGCATAGTAGACGTTATATGCGCCCGCGTATAAGGGGTAACCAAATGCCTCCGTACATTAATGTCTTTCATGTATGTTAGAGTAACATGTTTAAATGTTTATTTAACAACGGCTGATGTTCGCGCGGAATGTTCCCAACGAGACCCACGCGGTTAACTTATGTGCACATACGACATGCCACAGGCCTAATATTTGATCGTTATTGAACATGGCGATAGAACATTCATTGTTAATTAGGTATCCAGTTCTAATACTGAGCCTTTCTGGCGTGGCGTAGACGATGAAAGAGGGCCACGGTAGAATACGGCATGAATGCACGCGTGTATGTGTTAGTTTTAATGGCGAGAGAATTCTACTTTGGCGCATCCGCCTCCACCCCACCCTCGTCCCGCCTTTGGTAGTCCACAATGCTGAGTTTTAACTAACATAACAGATAGCAAAAAATATTTAAATAATTAAATATTTAGTTTGAAAGTTACTACATAGGCCTATATACAAATATACAACGAAATATGAATTATAACAATGCGGTAAACGTCACATTGTGTGTGGAGTAAATTACGGCGTGCCTAGAATAAGTTTCGATATTTTGACAACGGCAACTCGGCATGATCATAAAGGTAACGTAGGAAGCGCATTCAATATGAGGTGGGGTGGGAGGGGGTAGGGGTACAAGTGTGGGATCGGGTTCAGCCTTATTACATCACTGGCTCACTCTATCCCAAATACCGAAGACTTATTTCATTACATTTTTAACCCCATATCGGGAAAAGCCATTTATGATCGATATTTACATTAAACAAAATGGCAGAATGGGGCGCATTCTCCTGCTTCGTATGTCATTTGTATCGGTTTGAGATCAAACACAAAAACTGTTAACTTATCCATCAAACGTATACAAGGATATACCAGCAACAAGCCTGATTGAATTAACAATTATTATATCGATTAGTGACACATAACAGGTCCACCAGCGATACAATGAGGTACACGGTGTTCTTCGATCGGTTAATCGAAAACTGAACAATGGACACCCCTAAAACAGGTAGCCTGGGGGTAACATTTATGTACGATGATCAATAAAGGCCACCAAAGCTCGTGGTCGAAATTAGAGAAAAATCATTAATCGTCATGTACCAGTCATTTCAAACAATGCGCTCTTAATTTAGAGGGAAAATCCATGACCGTAGCTTGAGGTCAAATGATCAAAGCCTATATACATGGTGTAGGCCTATGTTATGTTTACGGTTACACAACGATCAGGCTGTCTCCTATATAAGTATGTATGTAGGCATGTTCTTAATAATGTAGATGTTACATTTATACCGTGGACTTCGAACACACCGCCTACCGAGGACCTTCATACATGAAGTCCTCGGAACATACTGCTGTGCAAGTATGTGTATACCGAACAATACGATATATAGGCATACACTGCAGTCACATTTCATTTTTTGTACTCATGTATTAGGAATTATAGTACTATAGTTTGCTACTGACGTTTGTTTTATTACCTTTACTTTCGCATCTGTTTTTCGCATAATAAATATCAGTGATTATTTTATATATGATCAACCAACCGAAAAGATTTTCGTTTTGACTTTGTTACAGGTGTTTCGGCCGCGGTAGCTAAAATCGAAAAATCAAACAAAATCGTGTCAATAAAAGTACGGACCAAAATGATGCAAAATACATAAACTTGTCACGACATGGTACAGCGATGCACGCACAAGCCTTATATACAAACACGGTACCATATTCTGGCGAAAACCACTTAAAACAGATCGATAATCGCGTTCATTATTTAGTTTTTTTTTGTAAACGAACATATTTTACACTAATGAAACGTAACTCCCATCATATATACAAACACACAAAGCCTAACTAAACGCAAAATTACGTAACGGTAAAAAAGTGTTAAAGTCGTCAAGACTGACGGTCTGGTATACCGTATCTTTCAGACCTTGCAAGTATAGGTGAACGAATTTTGTCCTAACTCCAAACTTTAATAAAACAGGTCCAAACATTTTTAAATGGTAGAATTTCCTTTTGCATCATACATCTGACTTCATAATAATCCTTTCTGTACCAACTCGCCAGTTTCTGTATACCAAGGAGAGAAGAAGGTACATAATATATTTTCACTATATGTGAGTGTAACAGCCACTAGAAAATTATAAAAGTTTGTAACATAAATATAATAACAATTGTCTTAAAAGTACAGCCTCTCCTTCTTTTCATTGAGATATAGTGACATGTTTCTAGCAAGTGTCAAAGTATAGCTGATCTATAAACTCTTAAGGAAATCTATGTTTGGGTCTTATTAACCGGCTCGCAGCTAGGCTGCCTCTCTTGTCTTTCAAGGATCAAATACCCGATTAAGATGTTAAGGTCCTTGTAGTTCTTTGTTAACCTTTGTGTTTCAGTCAATAGTGACACCATTGCCCGGGGGTAGTGATTGCGCCTAAACAGAGGGAAAATCATCTAAGAACAGTGAGAACACGAATGAAAACAACCCAGATCGAAGCTGATCGATAAATGTTAACAAGAACACATTAAAAAGAGATGTAAGCCTCACTTATGGCTTGACCGTAATAACCCCTAATCGAAGAGTAGTACAGTCTGATAAAATAATTATCTTAACATTTTAGAACTAATGGATTATATTTTCTTATAGATATCATTTCCACAAACATTTGCTAACTAATTTATAAATCCAAAGTTTAACGTTAATCGTAGATAGATAGAAAAGTATGCTGACTGACAGGTCATACCATTTTGCTAAGAGGGTAATGGTATAGTGGGACGAAAAAGTGCTAAGCTCCGAAAAGTCATATACTCATAATAGTGTTATATTTGTCAGACAATACAACTTGTAGGTGACATAATTCTATAGGATGATCGATAATTGGTGCTAGTAGCCCGAGGCAAGGTAGGCAACCAATCGACGAGACGATTCGAAAATATTTATCGGACAATTTTACCTTTGTCACGCCCAAGGGAAGTGTGATCATACTTATTTAGGTTAGCTCGCCGAGTAATTTGATTCAAAACAACTTAAGGCATATCATTATACTGAGCCTCAAAAAGAGATTACTGTTTAAAAATGAAAGTAATTTTCATTAAGAGATGAATTAGTTTCAAGTGGATTATAAAAGGAAAGGAGAGGATTTTATTATTACAGAAAATAAATTTGTTACGGATTGGATTTGTTCTGCAAGACTTATAATAATCTGGTAAGTGTTTTCATAACGTTGAATTAACCTATCACAAAACACAGTTACTATAGTACTTGATTACAAACTTACCGACTCAAATTTAAGCTAAATAGCCTAAAAACACAGTACTGTTTATAACTTTAAGCGACTACTTGTTTTGACCAAAAACGTGCATATTCTTTTAGCAAGGAATATATATTTTACAAATATTAGTGTAAAACTTCAACTCAATAATAACAATTTAAACACTGACAGACAGACAGACAATCGCAATTTATTTATACAACCGTCTTCTTACTTTTCGTATTAAAAATGCAACACATGGTGTATAGTAGGCTACCTGGAAGTTCGACGATACCTGGAAATTAGATAACTTAACAAAAACTTCTAATACAATGAATGCAATTGAAATATGTTCATTAAACTGTAATGTTTAATGATTATATAATCGAACAAATGTTACGAGTGTTGCCTTTGATTAGACAAATCGGCTATTTTGAACATACCCTTCAAAGAGCAAATCCACAAATAAACTGAAACTACGAAAATAGCAAACCGTAAAAAACTTGTAAATTGTTTTAAGAAAAAATACCCTTAAATGATTATATTCTGCTTGTGAATTTACGTTCATCTTTTGTCAACATTATTTCACAAACGGTAAAGGTTAAGTAGTTTATATATATATATAAATTCAACTATTAAAGTAATTGGATTAAGTCTTAAGTCTTAGTCGGATAAATGGCGACACACGGATAGGTCTACATGATCACACAAAAGTACCTTACTGAACGACGTTAGGGTAAACAAAAATAGTGATAAGTGTAGTATGTTTTTTCTAAAAAAAAGATGATTTTTTTTATCGAACATTTTGCTAATGATTAAAGGTTCATAATAGGTTGAAGTTTATTGCATTATTTGAATTCGCAAAAATAAACAAAATAATTTAATAAAATTTAAGATAGGCGTACATCTTATTGTCTATTTATTATAATTTATGGTTTTAATACTGATTCATTTAATCTTAAATGACGTTTATTATTCGGAATCAATCAATCTTATAATTTACAAGCATTCATCGATATTACTTTATTAAATGGTGGGACATTTTCGGCTTTCTTTTCTATATTCAATTGGACATTGTTTTTTAATTGTAATTGTACGCAATTGACATTCTTCTATCAAGTTGGTTTTCTTTTATATACTGAGATGGCCATTTCGATACCGAATTGGCTATTCTATACTGTTTTTTGGTATTCATTTAAATACTGAATTGGTATTCTTTCTATACCAATTTGGTGGCCTGGCCTTTGATAAGCTTTGCTTCTGCCAGGTCCCCTTCACTTATATAAAATTTATTGTTATACATATAACCATTTTCGAATTGTGAAAATAAAAAAATTCAATGAAATTGATACCCGGACTTTATTGTTTGTTTCTTTTATTTTTATCTCATTTATTCAAGTACTGCATAGAAGTGGTACATGCATGCATAAAATAACATAGCATATAACTTATAAGAAACTTTGGTTGTTACAAATCATAAACATAATATGGTACCGTACGATACCATAAAATGCAAAATTACATATGTCTATCTGAATGTCTCTTGAAATCTTAAAATACCATAATCGTTTCTATACTTGTTCAGTATAGACATTTCAACATCTAAATGAAACTTAAACCTTGTTCCAAAATCTGGTACCAAGTTGTTCATTTTACAGGAGAAAATATAATAGGGCCTATTTAGCATGGAGAATAAAAAAATATAGGGTGCTTAATGTCATCAGTAAATCCAAAATGCGTGGTTGAGATATTTATCTTAATTTTCTTTTAAACAATAATTACAAGCTTCATACCAGAACTTGTTTACCTATGTACAAAACCAGACTTTATTGTTGAAACTTGTTGAAAATGTATTACTTACTTGGAAATTGTTTAACTTATATATAATGGACGCGGTGAAAGCTAGAATATTCTTCAGTGAACCCCTCTTTCAACGAAAATGCGTATAAACTACTCCTTTGGGATTTCGATTGTGTTTATGGCGTAAAAAGGAAACACAGTGTGTAATGGACAATATATGTAACATTAATGGCGTGCATGACTCTCTCGAGATTAGCAAATCATCAAAATTTATCTCAGTTCAAAATAAAGTTGACGTCTCTCATGAAGGCCCCATTCCTGTACGACATCTTCCAGACCGTTATTAATGTTTTTCATCTGGATTCATCGGATTGCTAGGGTTGCTCTACTTATCTTAATGATTTTCACAGATATCAGGAGAATGACTGCATTCCGAAATGATGTTTGTTATGTCACAAATCACAAAAGAGGGCAATCCACGGAGTTGCAGATCTCATCACTATCATCAGCTAGTACAACCAGAGAGTATCAACTCCTTGGTTCAACAATAACTATATGCCGATCATAAAAAAACTTTGCATATATATGTCCATATATGACCAATCATGTGTGTGCATTCCTAATGATATAAACGTAAGCATGCCAGGAAATAGGTGTATGTGAACCTATTGATCTGTTGACCTACCGTGTCTACCCTATGCTAACGTGATAATGGCAATATGAATATAATGCGCTCAGTAAGTAGGTCATGGGGTAACTACCGTACCAATCAAGTTTGAAGTTAATCGGATAAGCGGTTTAGGGGGAGTTCGCGACGCAAACTTTTATGCTAAAAAGTGTATTTGACCTCCAACCTTTATATGCAAAGTAATATAATAAAAACGTTAGAATATATTGTACCAATGGTAACTAGGAAAGTCCCAGTCCAAGTTTTACACAAGGAGATATGGTCAAAAATGTGATTTTACTTAGTTTGACCTTTGACCCTTGACCTATGACCTCGAGTGTCTCGAGTTAATCGAATAAGCGGCTTAGGAGGCGTTCGCGACGCAAAATTTGCACTAAAATCGCAGAATCCTCTGACCTTGTGACCTTTGACTTTATATGCAAATTAGTATCAATAATTGTTAAAATGTAATGTACCAATGGTAACTGTGAAGGAGATATAGTCAAAAATGTGATTTTACTAAATTTTACCTTTGACCTTCGACTTTTGACCCTGAGAGTCTGCGAAACACTAAGTTAGGTCATGGGGAAGTTAATCGGATAAGCGGTTTAGAATGAGTTCGCGACGCAAATTTTCGTCCACACACACACACACGCACAGACAAACTCACCAAATTTCGCACGTTTTGACCATAACCACAAAGGTGGATTGTCGGTCAACCATGGGTACCTCACCATTGGCTACCCCTGTGACCGAACAAATCATGACAAAAAATATTATCATGACAACTGTTGCTATGGTAACTTGTGAAGCCAAAATAGTATGTAACAGCCCATTGACTACAAAATCTCATCCCCTAATGGGGTGATGAGATAATAATTAACGTATAGTCTATACATAAAACATATATGATGAGATAAATACACCACACACGGCTGAATAATAAGGTGATATTTGTTTTATTATAACTAACACCTCGAATCAGAACAAGGCAACATTTATTCCGGCTTATTTCTGGATTATTATCTCGAAGCCGTATCCTGAGCGCAGTTTGGGAAATCCCCGAATATCATCGTTCAAAATGCTATAACGTTACTGACTTATAAAATACCGATTTCAGCATAGTTTTAATATCTTAATCATCCGGTGAAATCATATTTCAATTCCTTTTTACTAAGAATTCTTGAAATATCTTGGAAGAAAGAGTAACTTATTACGGTATACGTATGTACTTTAAATAAATAGGATAGTACCTCACAGCTACAGACTAGAAGAACGCTGATGTGCTTTACACCTTCTTATCCCCTGTGTTTACCATTAAGTGACAGTCAATCGGGTAATCCTATTATGGAGAGTAGGCCTATAAGCTATGATGAAATTGTCAAAAAGTTGGAAGACTTAAATAGCAAATCCGATGTGGAATATATGGTCTATTACCACGTGTCCAAAGAAACCGCTGACGATATTGGGATGATCCTATTTACAAAGCCATTGCCTTATGCTATAAAGTCCCGGAAGATTTTTCCGAAAGGCTCCAATTCTACTCGGGAATTATAGTTCCGTACTTTGGACTCATTTTATGGCGACACGATTAACGCATATACTCTGGCAAAGAAGTGTGCGGGCAATGGGCACTACCTTATGTGCACGGGGACCCTTATTGGGCTCTTTAGAAAAATAAATCTAAGATATAATCTTCCTTTCATGTAGTAATACCGATACATTCTATTGATCATACTTTATGTTGAGTGCATTGATGGGCTGTGACAATTGCCATACCAAAAACAATTAAGGGGCATTTGTGTGGGGGCCCATGGGCCTGTGCCCGTTGGCCCACCCATAAATCCGGCCCTGCAAATGCATTTTCTTGAGGATTTTAATTTTATTCTAGGTCAGGGCAATATAGGCTATGTGATGTTATGCATTTAAATGAATCTCCAGCTCTAATCTCTTGCAATAAGTGGTTTCTATTAAAATGAATTGAAGACTTTATAAACTGGTAGTACCCAACAAGTATATAAGGGAAAATATCACCAGTCGTATCCCAAATACAGTTTTCTATGGCCCTTCTTTTTTTTACAATCATCATTAATGACTTCTCGGATAATCAAAATTCTACTCTCCAAAGGTTTATTAATGACACTAAAATATATCATAAAATTATTTGTTCGCTTGAAGGTTGTGTAATGCATTTCTCTACAATTGTTTGAATTATCCTCTTCGTGAGTCATGAGAATCTCCTATCACCACTATATTTCTTCATCAACTGCAAGAATTTTTTGTGGGGGAGGGGAAGGCATTCCAATGCATCCTGGCCTATTTTGGTTTCCGCCAACATACCCCGATAAGATGAAAAGCAGAAGAGATGTATTTCGTGTGGTAAACCCTATTCTGTGTGCACAAATCCTGTATACCACCTTGCGTATGCGAAAGTAATCTGAAACCCGCTACTAAAAATACAGCCTTTGAATACATTACAGAGACGCGTCATCAATTCATAGAGGCAACCTTATTGTAAATATACTGAGGTACCTGTATGATGCTAAAGAATTTGTCGTAAAAATTGTAACGTTTCCTGAAACTAAGAATTTGTTTGTAAAAAAAGTGTTGTGATGGTTTGTACATTATTTTAGAGTTTAGTTGCAGAAAAATTTGTAATAATAAAACGTGTAGCCTACATCGTGGTTTGCCGACCTACTTATTGCGTTACCGTTAAAGAAAAAGTTTTATTTTAATTCGCGCCAGAAACCAAATTAATTTTAGCAATTTATAGAAAAGACGGTGCCAGAATTCCTTGCGAGAAATCACCATGTACTTGATTTCCCATGAGATGGAAACATTTTTGTCAAGATCCCAGTAAATCAATTAGTGCAATGTGCATAACATTGTTGATAAGTGATAGGTTACACGTTGTAACAGAAGCGTATCGTTTACGATGAGTGACTTTTGGGGTACGGTTGACTTTGCACATATTCAATGATAAATCCGGTTATGTAAACGAGTTTACGGCTTCTGGGATCGAAATCTACTTTAGTTGACACTTGACAGTTTAGAGAGGACAGCGTTGAACCCTGGAAAATGTAGGCGTAATATTTATAATTCTCTGCCAGAAAAACAGCGTGTGTAACTTACAAAAAAGACTAACATTTAGAGGTTTAAACGAAACTATTATAGGGTAATTCATTTTTTATGCAAACTATATAGGTCTGTACTAAGTTTCCTCAACTCCTTAAAAATGTTCATGTTGCTGATATTGTGCACAAGCTATGTAGAGCTGTTTTCTGTCTGGTGCCAACACTTAATGCCGTATAACTTACTTTATAGAGACCTACTATAGGCTTCAACCACTCGTCTTTGCTTCTATATCAAATATGAAGAAGGAAGGACCCCCATCTTGAACAAGTTGAACATAAATGTACTTCAAAAGTTTCATATTTTCTCTATTATTTGGCATCTAAGCACCCTTATTAAAAAATTCTCAGCTCTCCCACTCTATACTAAATCATTTCAAATGTTCAACTCTTGGATACGTCAATAATTGGCGGTCAATGTATATACATATGATGATAGCCTACTATATGTTTTCAAGCATTGTAGTTTGGTAACTTGACATCTACTAGTTAATGTTAAACTTCAGTTTGTTTATGACCGTCTAACCAGTATAGGTTGCCATTGGCAAAGTATATATAGCCTACTATAAGTACCGATGACTTCTATGGCAATTCTGCAGTTCTAATGCACTTTTATAACGCGTTCCTAAGTATATAAATAAAATTATAATTCTAAAGCGACCTGTTGATTCATGTGGCCGCGTTGAATGATAGACAATCCAAATATATCTTAATTGCCAATTAATATACAGTAATGATCCGAAGAGGCGGCATGTTTATATCTATAATTTCACAAATGAGCAGGCGCTTTCATGGTGTTGCCCATTGGACCCCGTAACAAGGATGTATTGATACAACAATATAGTACCAGAAAATAATTTGAGTTGATTTTGAGTATACTTTGTTGATAATCAGCAAAACTAAAACAATATTTCCAGAAGCAATATGAATAAGTGATATATTCAATATATCTGTCATGAGAAGCATTAAAACATGAAATTGTGTTGCGGTTTGGGGTGGTGGTGGGTTCCGGTCAAATAGTTTATCCTTGCAAATAATAATATGTTGACTCCTCTTGGCAATTGGCCCCTGCCCTTCCACCCACCATGCATACCCCTTATTCAGTTCAGGTTTGGCTTCTACTTCTTTGTTCCGTATCCGTGCTTTTCTTCAGATTTGCCATGTCCATTCCGGCCCAATATATTTTACTAGTGACAATTACAAATTATCCGTTATATATCAAATATATTATGTTAGTATCCTGTGTAAAATTTAATATATATTCTGCATATTATAATAAGTGTAATAAAGGTAGGCACATGGATCGAAATACGAGATGATATGAGGGATTCCAAATGTAGGTTTCACCCAAATTTTTAAAAGAGGTCCATTTTTTTTTCGCGAGCGTTGTAATGTAAACCTTAATGTACCATATATATATATAGAAGTATATATATATATGTGTATATGTTTGTATGCATACGATATATTTCAACGCGCACAAAGCGAGGGAAAAAATTTGGCGACGATGATTGCATTTTGCCCCCTCACACCGAGAAGTCTGGCTACGCGTCTGATCAGAAGCTTCCATCAGTCTCTTCCATCGCCTCCATTTATTGATAAACAAATGATCTTGGTCAGCCGGCCGTGCAGTATCTGCGACCTCACCACATCTTCCATTTGTTTTGTTATTAAAGATCTGTGCTAAAGTTGTGCTTTTCATGATAGCTGCTGGACTGAGCTGGCCTTATACCTCATGGCCAGGTGGCATTTGATTGGTTTTATGGATTAGAAAACAGAGAAACGAAGGATGAAGTAGCTCTCATTTTCTAAAAAAGCTGTTCCCGAAATGACGAAGATATGTAGTGTAGCCTAACTATCGCAGAGTGGTAGGCTAGTAATATGTAGTAGTTAGTAAGTTGTAGGCCTAACATGTTGGCCAGGCAAATAATTCCTTAAGATAAAATTTATGCAAATTATCGGTGTAGTAGTGCTGAAATTAGTACTGTTTTCTTGGATGTCTGGGGCTTCTTATTGTCGTCGCTAATATATACCACTTTCGGTGCATTCAGAAACTGATGAAAGTAACAACAATGTCAAACCATGGCAAACTCAAAACGGAAAACAATAATAACTGATTGCTTCACAGGTATGTACTGTGTGTGCAAATAATTTGGGATATGTATAACCGAGTTGATGCCATTACATTAAAGGGACATCTGTGAAATGTTTTTTATAAATAATTGAATAATAATCTTAAATTAAACATTACGTTGAATTAATCTAGACTGATGGAGTGATGGAGCAGGTTGGAGTGAAGTTTAGAGGGTTCAAAACCAACAGACCACACGCCCACCCAAGCAACTACAATAGCAGTCGGTTCTTTATTAGATTACAGGGTCTATGAACAAGCAATGTCATGTTCTGCATCTGGGGTTTGTGCGCTAGGAATTATTTTGAAATTTAACCAGGACCTAAAGTCAGAATACTCCTCTTGTTAATCGTTAACAAGGATCACATCAACCAGACCATTCTTGAGTGACTAAGCCCTAGTTCATACTGGACCCCTCCCCTCCCCCTCCCCTTTCTCTTGATTGGATCAACTGCTACCCAAGGTCACACCAATTATGAACTGGGCATATTTACATTAGACCTGTGGAATTTGTAAACTCAAATATGTGTTCGCCTGTTCTTCAACATTTCAGAGATCAATTTCTATTTCTTGGTGATCAACACCATGCTTCGCACCAAAGAAAGTGGATAGCTAAGTAACCAGACCCAAATCACAACAACTACTAAACACATGAAATTCACTACATATGGGTACAGTTAGCTGTTCCATTGTTCACATGTTGCAAGCAACAGGTCGATGTTGATCTGGGTATCGTCGTTGATCCACCCAGTTTCCATTGACCCTACACATGGTTCCACACCATGTTGATCTTATAGTCCACTGCGATGTTGAAAACATGAATACTAATGAGCGTGATATTTACAATGTAGCTACCATCAATTACCAAAATTACAGATTAAGATTTAAGGATTAAGTGTCTGAGCAAATTCATAAAACATTTAAGTAATTTTCACCAAAACAATATGGAACATCTACACCTCAGTTATCCAACATGTTGACACATGCTTACAGAGATATATATCTACACATGTCCATCACAAACATATCAGTTAGCCTTCTGCATCACAACCAAAACTTAAAGCAAAGAAATAGATAGCAATAAAAGTTTATCATCTAACCTGGATAAAATTCATCCATGAAATCTGCCCAGTATAGACATTCGACAGCACCAGTCGTAAAGTGAGCTTTTCCCCTGTAGTCAACACCAATGTAAGAATAACATCCAATATCAGCTGTAGAATTCACCAAGAAATATTAAAAGGGCATATTAGTGGGTCGCAAAGGATAGTACTAATATATATATCCATTAAAGGCCAACCGACATGTAGTGAAACCTATATATAACAATGCTACGATTTTAATT
>JAODAF010634061.1:0-21174 GCA_027574765.1 Molpadia intermedia
AATCAAATTGACCCTCTATTAAATATTTCTGTCAATATCAAAGCCATACCATATAATACGGGAAAATGTAAGACATGTTAAAGTTTCTCTTTTTAGAGACAAAAACTGTGTTTTTCACCCTCCAATGAATATTTTCCCCAACTGGGAACCAATAGTGCCAATATGAAAATGAATGAAAGCCAATGTTAAAGTTTTGCAATTTTGAACCAACAACTACATTTTTGCACTCAAAACTGACCATACAGCTTGGCAATTTGGTCAAAAATGTGTGTTCTTTAATACCAGGAATCAACACTGTCCATCAAGGCCTTATATAACAGCCAAGATAAAGCCAATGTTAATGCTTTTGTGGAATGTGGAAGGACGGACCCACAGACGGATACCCGGATACCTATCGGTATAACATAGTCTCACATTTGCTTCACATGCTGGCCAAAATTGAAGAAAAGCTCTTCATATATCGAGTAATCAATTTTTCAAGTAATAAAATAAGTTTATAAACTCAATATACTGATCATTTTGAAGTAATCTGGGTCTATGCTTACTTTGGTCAGTACTTTTTTTTATGACAATCAAAGTACAACATAAAAGTATCCAAGGGAGATACATTTTAACTTATTTGTTGACACTAAAACTAAGATTATGAAAGTTAGTGGTATTACTGTTTAATATGAAGACAGATGAAATAGCCTTTATACACAGTTTGGAATACTTTTAACATTTGGATATTAAATTATAACCAAAAATAAAGTAATTTTCACACAATGTACCTCTATGTCCCCAATAACACCTTCCTTCCTCTGTACTCCAAACGAGACAATTCTTGCAGAGTCGCCATCATCTGGTTCGGAGAATCTTCTTAGCAGCTGCGAGTCGTCATCAAACTGAAGAATACCATTTGGATCACCATGTTTACGGACCTGTTACAAAGCAAAATATATTTCAGAAATTATACTTGATACAACAACCATATCACACACACACAAACACACAACCATATCACACTGTCGATCAGCACAAACTCTACCATTACTATTGTGCTACAACCCTGATATTGTTTGACTTACTTAGGTAGGCTTAGCACTGTCTCAAACACATGTTAGGCTAATACTCACTAGTTAAAAGGCAGTTTGTTATACTACATTGGTTGATCAGAAGATAAAATAGATGATATTTTATTAAATTCTTCAGAACATGTCTTTGTACATGTCATGAATGATTTGGGTTAAGAATTATTTGACTCCTCCAGGACCTTGTTTGTATATTCTCAAAATCATACCGATAGCTGAAATTCGGCTTTGTTTCAGAGTGTTATTACCTATTAAATTAAGAAAAATTAATATTTAGAGAGGTAGTAGTGTTCTTTTTTTTCATACTTCTGTATTTAAAGAACCTTAACCTAGCTATACCAAACATTATTTAACTTAATTGATTTCTTTCTATAAACCCAAATCTGCAATAATATAATTAGTCACTATGACTTATTTATCCAAAACCAGTCTTATGTTGTTTATGTGTTCATAGAATCATGTACTCAGATATGTTAAGCCAGATAAGTTAACTGTGGATAAAACAGATTCAAAATCCATTTTGGGTTTATAGTAGAGAGGGATTCCATCCAATACACAACATGATGACTTACAGTAAGAACAGCATTCTTTCTGTCTCTTATAACTTCGCCTGCACCAACCACCTGGTATATCTCAACTTTGAAGACTTCTTGGACTTCAGGACCAAAGAACGGTCTGACCTGTAATTGGAAGGTCACTGCCCCTCTGGTTCTTGGGTCAAAGGTCACAGAAC
This sequence comes from Molpadia intermedia, assembly GCA_027574765.1. NCBI lineage: Eukaryota > Metazoa > Echinodermata > Holothuroidea > Molpadida > Molpadiidae > Molpadia > Molpadia intermedia. Next base: position 1,804 of record JAODAF010634061.1, read on the forward strand.
CCTGGAGCCTCCCATCTGATGTAGCAATGTCATCAGTTTCCATCAAAACTCGGTCAGAATTTGGACCAAGTATCCGCCAACGGACCTGGTTGAATATTAGCAACAGACAGTTAGTGAGCTGGGAGATACATTTGTCATATTTTTCTTAAGAAACATTCTATGTTCTATGAAACTTTTGAGCTAAAGTAAAGCTAGTATTAGAAAATATTTACTACTAAAATCACAAACATTTTGTCTAACCAGAATACTTTGTTGCTATATGTCCACATCAGTATGGATGTATCATGGGTTTTGGAAATAATATTAAATATACAATAGGTGAATCAGCAAAAACCTGTGTATGAAATATCTGAAGCCATAAAGCTTCATTTATTTATAAACATTCGGTAACTGATATGTGACTAACCTCTGTCCCTGTAAGATATTCATCGTTGCCACCAGTCAGCTCGATTGTGAAGGTCAGAGTCCGCATGCTTGCGGGATTTTGAATGATCCTAGAGAGATCTGAAGCTGAGAAGCCCAGTAATCCATCCGGGCCATCACTCTTACTGATGGCTATCACTTCAGTAGTATTAGCACCTAGAAGAGCGCCCCCTGTGGTGCCAGTGAGAGTGATTGTGAATGTTTCGGAGAATTCTTTGATTTGGTCATTGATAACGGTAGCACGGATGTACGCAATAGCCTGACCATCCAAGAAGACCACTTCACCGCTGGTGAGGATGTAATCAATACCATCGGGACTGGCGGTCATATTCTGCACGACATAGAGGGCACTAACTAATCCAAAGGTTCCACCCCCACGCATGACAGGTATAGCAACTATACCAATATCTTCAGGGACTATTTGGAAAGAAAAAGTATTAATAAACTAGTAAGCTTATGAATATGTGGAAAAATATATATCATAGAATGCAATCTGGCGGCCTCCTTGTCTATGGCTATTGTGCAGCTGTTTGACGTGAATCCTGATCTAAATAAACTCTGATATTAATTTGAAGTTTGATTACTGTAGTTCATAATATGCTTCAATGCTGTGGTTTTCTTACCTTCCAACAAAGAGTCGGTGAATTCAATTATCCCCTCGGCATTATCGTTCTTATCTATAATGACTTCTTTTTCAGTTTGAGTGCCCAGAATTGGTCTCATATTTAGCTGTATCCCATTCTGATCAGCAAAGCTTATTCCTCTGTTAATAAAATAATTAATAAATAAATAAAAATTAATTATAAAAACATCAAATCACAGGGTAGAGATTCAAAAGGTTAGAATCCAGACCATTTTGGTTTCATCATTTCATTTTCCAAAACGTAAATGATACATAATTTATGAATGTGGCTGTGACTTGTTATATATATCGAATGTATCATTATTATAGATGAACAGAAAAGGATGACAATTAAAATATGAAATAAGCAAAGCAAATCATATGATGTTTCTTTAATGATAGTTTATCATGAATGTTGTCCTGCATTCCGGTGTTCAAATGAAAGATTGGACATATATGAAATAAATAATTATATTAATCATGATGACACCAGTGCAAATATTAATGTGACTGCACTGGGACTTGAACCCAGCAATCAAATCAAGTAATGTTAACCAAAGCTGTTCATATTTTGGTAATAAATATTTGTGGACTTACAAAGGAGAGAGTAACATAACACTGGTCAAGGTGACTTTAAATGACTCCGGGCCTTCTGGAAGACTATCAGGCAGCACTGTAACACTAATGGTCTGGATATCAACACCTTCAGGGAAAGTTATGGCTGAAAAACAAGGTAGAAATAGTCAAACGGAAAGGGCTTGAATAGGAGAAGAGGGGGAGGGGGTGGCTAGCTTCTCATGAAAAAATTAAAGGCATGAAAATTTGAAAATATAAACCACTATGAAATTATATTTGTTTCCATCCTTTGAATTCAAATGATGCACCCCCCCCCCCCCCCCCCCACACGTTGATCAGACAGTACTGTAACACTACTGGTCTGGATAGTCGCTATATTCACTTGCGATATGTCAGTCTCAAAAAATAGACAGGGTTGAATATCAAGTATTACCTCCAGACTTATGCAAATAGTCTTCATCAGAAATGGCAGTCTCGTTGACGGTAGTGTATGTCACTTTGACACTACCATAGATTCCGGCTTGCCGGAAAACAATCATGTACACCTGAAAAATAATCATGAGAGAAGTTATTAGCCATATCTTAGTTTATACTTTACAAGCTTATTGTTCCAACTATTATACTAATCTGGTAACTGCAACAATGGTGGCATAATTTCACCACTGAAGGTAACAATGGATGTATTACCAAAAATGGAAGCTAGGACCAGGATTAAATCCCCGCCCCTCTTCAACTTCAGGATGGAATATCTCAAGAACATAATGAGTAATGCACTAATGATGGCATGGTTTCACCATTAACAGTTATCAGTGGGTGCTGCACCAATAATGGAAGCCATGGACCAAGATTAACTATCCTCCCCATCCCATTCAACTTCAGGATGGAATCATCTCATGTCTCAAGAATATAGTGAGTAACAGAGTATTGAAGGCATGGTTTCACCATTAATGGGTATCGATGGGTGCTGCACCAATAATGTAAGTCAAGATCCAAGATTAACTCTCCCCACCCCATTCAACATCAGGATGGAATCATCTCATATCTCAAGATCATAACGAGTAATGCACTAATGATGGCATGGTTTCATTACTCTCGATACCCATTAATGGGTATCGAGAGGTGCTGCACCAATAATGGAAGCCAGGACCAAGATTAACCATCCCATTCAACATCAGGATGGAATCATCTTATGTCTCAAGAACATAATGGTTTTGGCAACAACCGTAATGATGGCATGGTTTCACCATTAAAGGGTATCGATAGATGCCAGGATTAACCCCCCCCCCTCCCTCCCGACCCCATTCAACTTCAGAATGGAATCATCTAATATCCCTAGAATATGATGACAACGTGGCAACGACAGTTCCACAAACATAATGAACATACGAAATGGTGGAGTTTTTACCTGTCCAGTATCTTCATCGACCGTTACTGTTAGTGGCTGCTGGAATTCAAAGATACCAAATGGGTTGTCACTGGCAACTACAGTAATGGTGGCTTGATTTGCACCATTGAACGAATCAATGGATGCCCCTCCAGTAATGGAAGCAAGGACCATGGTGAAGTCCTTCTTCAACTCGGGAATGGAATCATCGACCGTCTACAAGAAGAGAAATATAATCATGAATAAAAATTTCAGTCCGCATCAGAACAAACTTGAGATGCTTATATTGAGATGTAAAGAAGCATAATTTCAATGCTAGTTGATGATGATTTGTTATAAAAATTTATATCACGTTAAACCCCACAAATCCCACAAAAATCAGTTAAAGCAGGTTTTAAGATCGTTCCGTCTTTTTTTTTTCTTCTTAAATGGCAACCTTTTAATTATTTCAGGTGTTTGTATAAAGGAAATTTGAGTGCCATTTCCGTACATCTAGGGGTGTCCTGAAGCATTATATTTTCTGTTACGTTTCACCCCAACCGATGGTGGGGCTACGCTTAGATAGTGGGATGCTTGATTACTACTTTACTTATGGTGGGACACCATCTCATTAAGTCTGAGAAAGGCTGATCTAAAGGTGTATCCTTTAGATCAGCCTTACAAGAAAATAATCATGAATGAATCATAGGTTATCATATGTGAAATGTCTATTGCAGTTGTGCTTTCATGTTTCTACCATTTTCGCAATATATATATGATTTAGTATTATTATTAAATCAATATTCATACCAAAATTTATTCATTCAAGATTGTCATTTATGGTCCAGTTTGAATATAATATTTATATTTAATAGAATGGGATCACAGTACCTGGAGAGTGATAGACGCATTTTGTTGTCCTTCGAGGAATACAACACTCCCAGATGTTTCTTGAAAGGTGGATGCATCTGCAGGAGATATCTGCCAGCTGACATCAACCTCACTAAATATACCAATTCCCCTGGTAATGCTATAATATGACAAAGGAAAAATATATATATTTGAAGTAGTCACTTAACCCTTATATAGCTGACTTCTTTAGAGGGCACCCTCCATATTAACTTACTCTTTCTACCTGAGAAAGTGGTTAAGGTTTGAACCCCTCGTTAACACTGATCAAGATGAGAAAGTGTTGAAAATAAGCCTAAAAATCAGTTCCTATCCCTGATAATACTAAAGTAGATTCCAATGTACTTTTTAAAACTTCAAAGAAACTTATGTTGCATTTTACAAGTAATATTATGACAGCTTGTCTAAGAACTTAAAGGAAACTTCAATGTAGCTTACTGAATCAGCACAGAACCATCATGAGTGGTAGTAGGTTCACCGACTAAAACATTTCTTGATGCTGGTAAGATCGACACTGTCCCAGATGACCCTGGGTCGGGTTGCACGATGACGGTTGCTTGATCTGAATCACAAAATGAGAAGGAACAAAGATAATTTTTTTAAAGCACCCAACACGCCATACTTTCCTTTCATTCATATGTAGTATGTTATGATGTTTACAACTGATTATAGGTTACTAAAGTAAGAGTGGTTTTGGATGATATTATCATACAAATTATTTAAGGAACATTTTAAATTTTATCCCACATTGATTATAGATACATAATTATTTAGAAATTGCTGAATATGGCATATGTATGTTGTGTCTATATCCTCACTTCACATAGTGACCACATGTATCACATTCGGTCACATGCAAGTCACATGGACAGGGTATGATATAAACTCAAACCATGTACTAGTCCTCGCTTCACATAGTGAACACGTGTATCACATTCAGTCACATGGAAAGGGTATATATAAACTCAAACCATCTACTAGGCCTCACTTCACATAGTGACCACATGTATCACATTCAGTCACATGCAGGTCACATGGACAGGATATGTTATAAACTCAAACCATGTACTAGCTGTCACTTTACATAGTGACCACATGTATCACATTCAGTCACATGCATGTCACATGGACAGGGTATGATATAAACTCAAACCATGTACTAGTCCTCGCTTCACATAGTGACCACCTGTATCACATTCAGTCACATGCAAGTCACATGGACAGGGTATGATATAAACTCAAACCATGTACTAGTCCTCGCTTCACATGTATCACATTCAGTCACATGCAAGTCACATGGACAGGGTATGATATAAACTCAAACCATGTACTAGTCCTGGTTATATACTGTCCCCCATTCTGCTTTCACATGGACAGGGTATGATATAAACTCAAACCATGTTAATTAACAACAATTGAGAGAAATGCTAGCAGGGCTAAATTTAAACCACAAAAAAGGAGTTATCTGAAGAACAGAAAGCAACTAGATCGGGACAATTGGTCTTATTTTGGATAACTTTTCACATGACCTATAGACTGACCTTTAACAGGAGATATTTCTACATCATCATCAGATGAGATAGAAATGGTGTACTTCTCCTCTCCTTCCAAGATACTGTCTCTTATAGCTCTCAGATTGATCCTCCGTCTGAGTGTTCCCTGTAGGATCATAAAAAAAAAACATATTTATAGTGTTGGGCTATAATGAACATTGTCATTAATACCGCTAAATAGGCAGATGAAACTTACTTACATTGTTGTATTTCATAACTTTCAAATATTGGAGTAAAATAAATGAGAAACTTATTGTTGCATTATTTGAAAGGATGAAGATATCAATTATTGACAAAGAAAATTATTGTGGAAATGATACATTACGATATATCACCCAAACCTATCTATTCGCCCCAGGCTATCAGACTCACCTCTTGAAATGATAATGTACCCTGGACAGGAGGGCTGAAATCCTGCCTACCGGCGACCTCCAGTGCCCATTGTATATTCACTAATCCCTCCGAGCCTTGGGTTCTCTCGACTAAGAAACTAGCTTCACTTCCTTCAGTTACAGTCTCCTATAAAATCAACCAATTTGAAAATTAAATTATCGTTAACTTGTAAGCATTAGTGGTATCTCATATAGATTTGTGGAAACAACATTTTAGGAGAAAAGGTTATACTATCCCCCATTCAGCTTTCACATAAAAGAAGTGGGAAAATCCACCAGAAAATTCTAAAGATCAACTTTATCTCCGAAAATTATATCAGATTCCATTCATTGATAACAAAAGTGCAACGTAATAATAGTGTTCTTTATAAACAACCATAAAACAAAAAGGATGTGAGTTATAAGCTATCAGACATTCCATGTTGAAGCAACATTTGACATAATAAAGCCACATGAATTTTCAGGGTCACATATGAACTATGGTGATTGGTCCTATATGCTACAAGAGAATGGTCCTAGTACAGTTTCTAAGGTTGGGCCTGTTTTTTAGTGACCTCATCTGGACCTCACCATGGTCCTTGTTGTCAATGTGGGTTCCTTGAGTGGTTTCACGGTCCCATTATGCTCATTTTGAGAGGGTTATGGTCAATAGTTTGGGTCCCCTTACTGGAGGATAATTAGGTGTTGCGGGAACTAAATGAATGCTACCATCTATCACACTTTTATGTAATTTTCAAAGGAAAAATCATTCCAAACCTAACATCATGTACCACTCCTTGCTTTCTACAGTAATTTAAGTCAAGCTTTTGCAGTCTATACTATATTAGTGTATATTAACATAATAGTATTCAGCCCTTAAAATCACAGCCTGCCAACTGCAAAATTAGTATGTCGCTTATTTACAGGTAAAATAGGCCAAGGAGCTCTCCTGCAAAGTCATCCAGGCACTTCAAGAAAATAGCAAATTTGCAAATGAAATTTTCTTCATTTTGAAGTTAAAAATACCTGCAGGTAAGAAAATCCAAAGAGGCCTCTTGGAGAATCGTTTTTAAGAATCTTGACAAGAACGGTAAGCTCATCGCCCAAAACAGAACCACCAGTTGGATTATCAATATGGACCGTAAATCTTTCCCCTTGTTCCTCTATGTCATCATCAATGATAGTTATATCAATGGTGGCTTCTCTCTGGAGAAAACAATTAAACTTGATTAATATCAATGTATGTGCACCAAAAACAATAGGTTCATCTACTCACTATGATGCATCCATTAGCATTGCTACTTCGAAATTTGATCACTTAATACTTGATGCAAATGTGAACATATATGAATACTGAAAATATGAATACTGGCTTATTTGTATTCAGGTATACATGAAATCTCTGTAGATGATATTGACACAATAGTTGTTGCCGTAATTGGATTGTAGTTGAGAAAATGATGATTTATTTCTGGATTCTTTTTAAACCATGGTTTGAAAATTTTAGATGCAAATATTAATCCTTTAAAGAAAGTCATATTGAAGACACTTTGGATGATTGTACTGATAGAATCATGAAATTATGTAAATGTGTTATGCAATTTGGAGAAAAATCAAAGTCAAAATGTGTGAGTGGATTGGTGGACTAAATTTAAACATTAACTGTTATGTTTTTCATGTCTTGAAGCATTACCTGTCCAGCCGCCATAGTGACTTCACCCATCAGAGGAGTAAAGTCAACAGAGGTCGCTGTGATGGTGGTTGCGGTCCATCCAAAACCTATGATACCAATCGCACCTGCTGACCGAGTTACTGGAAGATGAAGGATTCCATCAGTTCCAGAGCCCTCGTAAACTTCTACCTCTCCATTGTCATTCTATGAATAGTAAGAGAGGTGGATTAAAAGTACAGTACTCATGAAAATCTTTGGGAAATTTTATGAGTAGCAATGTTGGTGCGAGATTTTGCGAAATCTTCAATTGATCAGTAAATACAGAAATAAACAACCACGCCCCCCTAAATCCGCTCATTGAGAACACTTCCCACAAATTAAAAAAAAAACTTTCTATATGCCACTGGCATGAGGCAGACAAGACAATAAGGATCTGTATGGATAAAATCTCCTGGAATACCGCATGCAGGCCTCGAATTAACCGACGGTACCGACGGCAATTGCCATCGGTGCCCTTACTACTTGCCGTGCTGCCCCTAAGAAACAAGCCTAACCGACGGCAGTGCACTGCCTTGCCCTTATTTCGGATGAATATTTTAGCATGTTTGTTAATATTCAACCCTTTGGCTGGTCGTTAGTATCGTATCTGAAAAATCTCCCGATTTGTTCGCCAGTCTAATGAAGATAGCAAAATTAGCCCAATGGGATTTGAGTTCATGATCTAAACGATTCTTAGAGGCAACCATGTTATCGACTAATCAAACAGGCTGTAGAAATAAATTTGGTGAAGCAACATAACGAAGACAGTGTGAAGCACCCACTTATTATGAATTGTCATCTAACCCATGATGGAAAAGATACAGTTAGAATGAGATGGGCACTGGGCATACGAGATCCCCGTGTAAACCCCACCCCCCATGCAATTATAATTATTTATTACATTATTATTAAAGATCCATTTTTCTGAGAACTTTCACATCCCAGGATGGATAATTATATATGGCATAAAGTGCCATACAATACATCAATTAAGCTGACCAGTAATGTCAATTTCTGGTAGACTTGCGGTGAAAGATAAGGACTTTATTATGAACAATCAAGTTGTCAATAATTAGTAAAATCTAAAATGTAAAAACAGGTTGAATAAGAACTGATTAAGAAAATAAAGTTTCTGATTTGTTGCAAAAGTTGTCTCAGTACAACAAAAGTTGTCATAAGTTTTTATTTGTAATTAATAATCACTTTGCCACCCAATATTTCGTGCTATTACATATGCAGGAACTTTTCTTTTACTAAATTGTTTCATGTTTTTCAATATTTGTTTAAAGTGGCACATTGCGTTTTTCTTAGAACCTCGTCTTGTCAGGAAAACGTGATGATTTTGCATATTACCAAAAAAGTTAATTAATTAAGTTTAGGAAAACTGATGAGGAAAATAACATTCTGATTTGCTTTAACCCTTATCTTGCTGTAGGCGACGTTTCTTAGATGCTATATCTATGCCGAACGAGTGCCCCCCCCCCCCCCGCACCCATTTGCATTCCTAGCTAAATTCTAGATTATGGTGGCGGTAGGCTAGAACGACTGTTTTTTTCCTTTTGGTCGATCTCACGTGGCCGCTCCTGCAGAGCTCTATTGAAGCCAAAATGGAGCCGGCCCTCTAATAAATTCGGCATGATAAGGGTTAATTATGGATTCAATAGATATTACATTACATACTCAGGCACACATACATGTAACTGCCATAGATTTGATTTATCAATGGCAACAAATGATAAGGTTCGATTAAGCTGTTTTATACCAACGACGTGCATGCAAACATTTATTAATTTAAATAATGCCCTCGCAATCAATATAAACTGCACAATTAAAAAGGAACATCACAGGTTACCAGGCTACTTATTGTAATGTGCATACAGAACTCATTTAACACATTAATAAACTTCCACTCTATACTGTAGAATTGTTTAGGAAACATGCTGATTTATTGAAAAGTATTTTGTGATGTTATTTGGATAGGAAGACCAGGATGCTATAGCACATGTCATATGATACTAATTTTGCATTGAGACGTACAGTATCACACAAGAAGGATGCTGCTACAGTATAGTACGGCAGTACGGTAGCACACAAGAACTCCAGTCATGATGAAGAAAGACTAACTCACTCTCTAATCTTTTCAACAAATGTTCTTACTCTCCTTGGGGTCTTCAGTTTGTCACTCAATTTCATGCAGAATTTCTGTATGAAGGTGTATGTTTCAAGCGTAGTCGTGGTGTAGTGAATGTTGCAGGCGTACAGGAGTCCGAACAAAGAGCTGACCGCAGAAATAATATTTGCAGTGTCAAATACAATGTGCTTTTCAACAACGATATAACAGCACTTTGGCTTCATTATGTCCCCAATAACTGCAACAAATGGATCCGCATTTTCTGCTGCGTCCACAACATAATCTCGAGATGTCTCTTCCTGCGAATAGAAAAGCAAAACCACAAGTTATAAACACTCAGTGAGTTTGTTTATCAGAGCTGGGGAGAGGAAAATGTTAGCAGGATATTTTATTCATTGGCTTCCATGTTCGGTTTTGAGTTGGTTGATTAAAAAAAGGTGTAACTTGCTGATCTCGGCAGCCTTGTACCTTGTATGTGTGGGTCATACGAGTTACACCAATGACCGGGGGTAATGGATTTAAAGCGCATTGAGACTCATGTGTAATGCGCTATATAAAAGCATCCATTATTATTATTACGTTTACAAGCAATGTATATACCCACAGTGTAAGTTTTTTGACCTTGACCAAAAACAATAAGGATCGGTATTGTTTACTTATGTTTACAAGCGGCTTCACCAAAGCTCGAATTAAGGTTTTTATTACTCGTAAAACTTTGATGGTGGAATCGCATTGTCTGCCAGCACAGAAGTTTGTTTACCAGCAAAAAAATGTGCCCGAGAACACTGACGCGTGCTTTGGCTCCGTACTGGAACATCCTACAAGTTTGCACAGTAAGGAGCCTAGGCACACGTCAGTTGTTCTCAGACACACTTTTTTTACTCTCCAATCTTTTCGTTTGCCTTTGCTGTGTGTACCCGCAAACCATTTTTTGGCCCGCATTTGCGGGGGCTTATTTCGAGCCTTGATCACAGACACACACACAAGCATGACTGCATAGATTGAGATTCCTTTTGGCTCTGGCAAGGAATCAACAAGTCTTTATAATCTATTTGCTTTTACCAAAATGACATATAAAATCTGAAAATTGCTACAGTAAATTTTGGGACTAAATTGTATGCTGACTCTACGCCTATCACCCTCGCGGGGATTTGTTTTATATTGATTTTTTGGGGGGTGGCATAAACCTTGCCTAGGATACTATTTTGAATGTTTTGTCCTTAGATTGTTAAAAGCCAACGTGAGTGCGTAAGTTCCTTGCAACTTCTCAACAAGTCTAGAAATTAGAGAAGAATCACCTAAAGTTGCAATGATTTTGTTGATCACTTACCTCGTAAATTTTGAAAAAACTCTCATTTCCGAACACAACTGGAAGGACTAAAAGTGCAGCAACAGTCTTGTCCTCAATTTGCAGGTGCTTCATCACTATTGGCGAAAGTTGTGGCTTGATTTTTACTTCTGATAAGATTTTACTTGCAGCCTTGCTTAAAGAGCTTTCAAAGGTTTTGTGAAGTTCTGCATCTGTTAGACGTTTGAATTCATTGCCAATTTCGCATGGCGAAAACAATGCAGGGTAATTCTCTTGAACTTGAACAATAAGTGGTTTGGAGTTAATTAATTTACGCCTTTGAGCATAGGTTATTTCCATTCGTTGTTTGATTAGATCAACGTTTGGAGTGTTTTTTTTTTAATTCCTTCTTCATAACCTCCATATGTTCTTTAAGGGTTTTGTCGTCTTCTCCATCAGGAATGATTGGACTCCAGTTGACCTCTCCTCGTTTTGCCTGATCATATAAAAAGAGAAAACAAAAGGTTTTGAGATATTTTAGCAATACTGAACATTGTACTCACTACCATATGGCACAAAACTAAGTTGACAACCTTGTTGAGCTACTCGGTCAGTGAATAACTGGGTCAGTTTTGACATAGGATAACAAATGAATCTGAAAGAGAATGTAAATATAACCAGAAAACCAAGGTTTTGTAATAACTTGCCTCTTTGAAGTGCATAGTTTGTCTGGTATGACCATTAATTTATTACTTGTTTCATGCTGCCACATCTAGCCTAATCAGGCAGAAAACACTACATTGTTAACTTGGTACCAGGTTTCAGTGTAACCTGTTGACTTCCATGCTAAAAATATATCCCACCCTCACAAGTGCAACCAATACAGGTTTAAATAAATCGGACATACAGTATGGTTGCCAAGTTGATATTGACATTTTAAGATTTTTTTTAGGGGAATTTTTTTGGCTTAGGGGGGCTAATCGCCCTCAGCCCTCGCTTATTTCCTACTCTGAGATAAACTGGTACATGTCAGGGCTGGAAATAAGGCTTGATGAGGGCAAGGCCATTTGGCCTCTGTGGTTTATAAATTCGGGAGGGCACCAAGGCCATCAGGTAGGGCACCAAGGCCAACCATTATTTGGCAGTACTTAGGGCACAGAGGCCAAAAAAATTAAGTTGTTAAAAAGCCAAGGAACATCATTAATAGCTGTTGTGTCCCCTACTAATGGTGCGATAAGTGGGTCGGCTGTCGAAGAGCCAGCTTTTGAAGTGCCCTCTGCCGAAGGGCCAGCAGTTGAAGGGTTAGCTGCTGCAGGGTCGTCTGATGAAGTAGAACCAGGGCTGCAATTAGGGGGAAGAATGATGGAGGAAGAAACATGGGAATTGGATAAAGATTTTTTTTCAGTTATGGAGGCCTTCATGACAAGACAATCCTCATCCAATACTACAACAGGGGACGTTTTATAACCTGAACCCTAAACAGGCCTGCAGAAGTCGAGACTTCAGCCTTAAACTTTGCTGTAGTACAGAGGATATAATATTGCCATAAAGACAATTTGCTTGTGGATATTCTGACTATTATAAGGTTCATACCAAGACTCTAGTTAATAGTGAAACAGTTATGTGTCCAACGGCTCCTAATAAGCATTCGAACCACAATATCAACCTATATATAACCATCCACCACAATACGGAAGGTCAACAATGACAGAGCCGACGCCCAAAAGCAGTCAAATGCACCCGAAAGACAGCAATCTAATCTTCTCTATAGTATTGTTAAGACTCCACCTTATGAACAGACGGACTGATCGATTCTATAATAGGGGTTTTAAAGTAATAAAAAAAAATATATAGTACATACATTTTGAATACGCCTATCCCTCACTGACGGTAATCACCCACGCCAAAACATCTACCCTTATACCCTAATTGTTACACCTAAAAGCCCTGACATGTGACACTATGTCATCACAAAAATAATTTTACAAATGGCGATGCCCAAACAAAATTTGGAATGCAGTTTTCAGGAAATACTTATCTTTTCTCTGTCTACAATATATCGAGACAATATAAAAACCTTTTTGAAATTGTAAGGGCTGCTCGGGAAGAAAATTATGGAGCCTTCATTTATTGTCGAGCCAACTTAGCCCAAGCGGTAGGGTATTGGGTTCGGAACCCAGTGGTCCTGGTTTCGCTCCGAAAGATGGGCTTTGGGCGTGAAGAATTAAATCGACAAGCTAGGTGGCCCGAGTTATCGGGAGAGTTCCATTGGTCAGGAACTCTAACCACTGAATTGCTCACCAGTTCGGCTGACCTGGGCGGGCCCCAGCCCACTCAGCTGTGATGAGTACCTGGTGTTCGCACTGGGGGAGGAAACTGCTGTCCAGGCAGTAGTCGGCTCTAACGTCTGGACATTAAAAGCAGGCTCAAGAGGTAAAGAGACGGGGGATGAATGCCCGCAAGCAAAAGCGCTGCAAGCAGTGTATGCTGCCCACTTTCATTCCTTCGTCCATTTATTCCCTGCCTGGCAACACAAGACTTGTTTTTGGGCAACTTTCCACAGGGAATTATTTAGTGTTCAAATTTTGTGTAGCAGTTTTTTAACTTACAAACTATTCTGGAGAAATACCTTATAGACTTATATGAAAAAAACTGCTATACATTTTTGAAATTGCATAGCAATTTGTCTCACTTGTGTAGCATTTTGCTATGCGATACCAGATTAATTATTCCTGACTTTCCAGATGTAGTGTGATGATTGTGATCCAGAATTACAGACTATCATCTACACCTCTGCAAAAATTGCATGTTTTTACTTACTTTTTGGTTCTGTGTTGCCAAAGAACTTTGTGCGATGCTTCGCTTCCTTGTACCACTAGATGATGGGCTGCTCGCATCCTTGGCTCTCCCAATTCTCCTCACATTCTTCATTTTATCCCTTATTCTTTCCTCCCATCCATCTGTGCCACTACCTAAAACCTCTTTTAGGTGTTTGTATTTGGTAATCAGCTCTAGAGCAATTTGTTTTCGTTGTACTTTGCTTGGACTATCTGTATACTTTATTAGTTCATTTGCAATTACATCCATCAGTTCCCTTTTTTGACTCCAAAGGAGAGTTTTCTGGATTTTTAATGCCAGTTTTAAATTATCAGAAAACCTTTTTTCAGGAATAACAAATTTATCTGGCCACTTTCCTTTAAGACTGGAAAGGGTCAAACCAACACTTGTATCTTCTGAACCTGTTGAAGAATCAGATGATTCTAGAATTTCAGTTGTGTCAGTGTCGTTTAAAGAATCATTATCAGGTGGTTCAGGTGTTGGGTTTACAGTGGTCTCCAGTGTAGTTACAGTAGAGAGGGCTTTTGGAATTATGCACCTCAAAACAGTTCTGTTAGGTATTTGACCAAAGTTAGAAACATCGATCCAATCATCCCATTCTTTATCGTAATTCTGTAAAATCATTTCTGTCTGCTCTATCTCAAATGTTTGCTGAATTATTTTAACAATGTCATCTGTCTCTTTTATGGTGACTATCTTTTGGTTTTCCTTAAACTTTACTAGAAATTCCTTTTCCATGTTGGCTAAATTAAATGTTAGTGTTCAGTGTATGATGGAAGCTGTCAGTTCTGTTATTCTGAAAATGGAAGAGGCAAGAAAAAACATTACTCATTTACATCAGGAACAAAGTACTTGAGAACTACATAGGAATGGTCAGAAACCTTGTACATTGTAAGTGGATAAAATGATGCAATATCTGTTTGCATTTTGACAGATTTAGTCTGTGTTGGCTGGACCATATACGATGAAAGGTGCCAACAAAACTCAGATTTGTGTATGGTGCTTATGAAAACAACAGAATTGTTGTGTACAATAATTTCAGATATACATCCAAAGATAGGTTCCTCATTTTCAAATCCAATAATTACAAACATTCCAATTTTGTATGTTACACTCTTTACAGAAACATGCTGGCAACAATGTACGACTTCTGATGTAATTCCAAGTGCATGTAGTTGATTGACTACTTCTTCAGGGAAAGAATGTAATTCAACTGGATTACTTTCTGGAATATCAAAGACACATTTGCTTAATGACACCCCGATTGATAAGCAGGCCATTCTGAACTCGTGTTTTATTGCAAGAGTTTTGCATGGGTTTTGGAAATTTTTGGCCGACTGCAAAACTCGTTTCATATAGAGATGTTTTGCTTCAAATCGCATGGTCCATGTTGACCTTAATGGGCCAAAGTTTAAGATGTGTTCTGGGTAGGGCAGCATAAAATGTTGTTTGGGTTTTATCCTGCTATTTGGAAATAAGTGTTTGAACATTTGAAGGTTTTCTTGTACTAAGTGACCAAGACCAACAGCAACATCATTTGTAACCACTGGAGCTAAGATTATATCTACACATTGTTTTAGATTGAGTATAAGTTCCCAATAACAATTTCCTACAGGAATAAGGTGTCCAATGATTAAAGGCAGTAGCCGAATCAGACATCAATTTCTTGATGCATTTTGTTTGACATTGATGACCCTCCCAACAATACGAAACTCAACTGGTTTATTCCTACCATCTAAACAACCATAAGAAAAAGAAGCTATTCTCCTATTAATGTATTCTGTTGTGAAATATCCTGCTTGGCATAGTGCTGTTAGACAAAGACCCATTTCATAAGGTACAACACCCTCCAGAATATCATGCATGCAGTCCGCTGGTAGGCCTGATGTAACATGAAATGATGGCAGCATGTTTAAAGGAGAATCAGCTTTTAGTCCATACTGATTTGCCAAAGAGGGGTCACCTTGAATTAGCCCAATATGTCTATTGTAGTTTTCCTCAGTCCTAGATGTAAATTTAGAAGAATCAAATTGTTCTTGCATTGTCTCATTCCTACACAAGCAAAATCTGCACGGTCTTTGAATGTGTGGACCAAAACTTTCATAGAATCCACCCAAAAAATGGGATCCTAAATTGTCCCCTGCAATAAAAATTAGTGAGCCGTTAAGATTGTGGTTACCAACATTAATCCCATCGTTTTCTAGAACATTCAAGTCTTCACGCAATGGACCAATTAGGTTAGGTAAATTTTCATGTGTAAAATCCTTTGAGGGACATAGTAGTAACAGGAAAATTGAATCGCATCCACTATTTTCTTGCAAACCAAAATTATCAATTGAGAAATAAATTGCAGCAATTTTATATTTCCCCCTATGTGCACCTATAGGATTAACTACCTCAAACTCATCAAAATAAAGTATGATTCTAATCCATGGGCCAACTATTTGGGAATTTTTAAAAAGTCTACCATCTGGGTATCCTGTCAACACATGTGGTATTTTAGAGGTTTCAGGGTTAAGAATTTTGGCAAGATTGTCATCCACATCCAAGAGGTTTGTTATTGTTCTTAGCAAAGGAATGTAGAAAAAGGCACGTAAATTATTGTTTGTATTTCGACCTAGGTTAAAGGGAACTGGTTCCACAAACTGGAATTTGTTTTTGTAATATGTTTTTCGTTTATAATCACTCTTTAACTGTTCATATGCTTCTAAAAATACACATTGCTCATCAACTGTTTTACATACATTTTCAACAACCTCTATATCAAGATCGGCAGTTTCTTGAAATATGCCTCTAACTAAGTCAGTAGTAAGATTATTTGAAAGCTGAAATAGTTCTGAGAGTGCAGCTAAAATCTTTTGAATTGTTGCTGCTGGAACAAGATCCACTACTTCCAATTTCAATAAAATAAGAGCTAATGTATCTGTATATTTTTCCTTAGGGTTTTCTAAAACCTGAGCTTGGTCATGGTCATCGTCGATATCATATGCAGGTTCTGCATCATTAACAGACCATGTTTCCTTTAATTCGTTATTATATTTGTGATATCTACTAACATGTGTACGCAAGGAACTATGTAAACGTTGCACTGAATTACAGTCTTTGTATGGACATTGAATTTCATTAGTATTGGTAAGGTGAACCTTCAGGTGTTGTATTGCTTGTTTAGGAGACCCTATTTTCAATTTACAGACAGGACATTGGAAAGTTGATTCAGCACCTGAATTAGTAACAAAGTGTTCTCGATGTTTTCGATAAAGGTGGGATTTGAATGATGCAAAATTTCTAAAACTTTGTGGACAACTTTCAAGTCCACATGTTATAAAAAACTGATAATCCAAGCTATGATTTTGAGAGATATGTGATACAAGTTTGCACAATTTTCCACTTTGAAAATACCCACAAAGGGAACAGGTATAGAGCATGACTCACACGAATGAAAATATCCTACCTGAAAAGAGTGATAAAAAATAATAGGGTATCAATATTCCAAGTAATTGGCTTCAAATTTACCTAACAAAATATGTACCTGTACTGTAATTCACTCAAATAAATTGTACAGTTGTACTAGAGTGATAAAATTTAAGTATTTTAATACTGAATAGCACATCTACAATTATTGTTCAGCATTGTTTTTTTTTGGCCACCCTCAATCCATTGATTTTTGTTTGTCAACGCTGAAGCCAATGTGATTTGATTTTGAGAACGAACAAACATATGGAATGATGAAGTTAGTAAATATCTGACAACCCTGTAGTAGATAGGCTAAGTAGTGTTATGTAGTACATTATGTTCTGTAGTAGCCTATACATACATATTAAGACAACGGCACCGACGAGGCTGGGTATCTTTACTGTATAGGTGCAGGGTATTCTGCAATTAAGCCGCTAGCCGAGGCCATTTAACAGGTTGAGCATGTGCTTTTGCAAACATCAACACAATCAAGATGGCTGCCAGCTTTTTTTTCAAAATGACATAGCTTAGCCTAGGCCTATCAGCTTTTTCTGGGCTAAAAATAAAGTTGGCCCAACTCAGTCTCCAGATTAACCTCAACAAATTAGATATTCAATTATAGGCCTATCACATGTTAGGGTTTAGGCTAGGTTGAGCCATGAATGTTTCCAAAAAAAGTTAGGCTAGGCCTAACAGTGTAGGCTAGGCTAGTAACACTTGACTTAACAGTAACAGTTAAGTTAGGCTTTTAGAATTGTCAAATTTTGTCATTTTTGGAGAAAAAAAACTCCAAAAACAGACGGCCTCCAAACAGTAAGCAAGCGGGGACGGGACGCTAAACAATTAAACTTTTATTTATTTGGCCTTACAGAAGTTACAATGCCTAACTTAGGCCTAGGCCTAGTAGCAGCCTAGTTCTAGGCCTAGCCTACCCATGTTTGATAAACCCTAACAAGTAACATGGTAACAAATTACACACAACCTGAACAATGTGATAGGCTAACAGTAACAGTTCTCCAAATATATGCGGCGACATTATCAATTAGTAGCTATATAGGCCTATTTAGGCTAGGCTTAGTTTGCTAGCCTAACGTTGCTAGCCTAACCTAGGCCTAGCCTACTCCTAGTAATATTACCTAGGCTATTTAATTAGGCCTAGCATAGGGGGCCTAACTAGGCTAGTAACTTAGGCTAAGGCCCACATTCCTTAGTTGACAACAAAGTAAATGAGTCGGCCTAGGCTAGGCACCATGTTTTTTGTATTTTTGGCCTGATTGGAGAATGCACCTGTCCTTAGAATTACTTAGGCTAGGCCTAAGCTAACTTAGGCTATTACTAGCAATGTCACTAGCCTAAGTTAGTTTAGGCATAGCCTAGCTAGCCTAACGTTGACATTAATAGTTTAGTCGATTTGCAATTGATCGCATCTCTCAGTTGCAAGTTTGTTATAATGCGGCTTGCTAAACAAGATATAACACAACCATGTGTATGACACCACATTTTATTGTGTTGACAGTTCAGAATTTGGACTACGATTTCATTTTTTAGGGTAAATATTTAAAGATTCAAATGAACTTACCTTTTCGTGCGAGCTTCTTGTGTCAAAGAGCAGCGATAGTGTACGTACTAGTACACGTACGTCTACGTACGTCTCGGCGTATGACTTCAACATAGCATGGCCTATATTATGTTGGTCTGTAAATTCCCCCGCGCGCGAAGCAAGAAATATTAAAAAGGGGGCGGAGCTAGTGTGTTATATAAGAAGCCGTGTCATTGCTCGAGAATCGTGGTCGTGATGACGTTTCGTGCAGAGAATATAAGAATCACCATCATTGGACCTCTCGGTTTCCCTTCATTTGGGTCATCGACAGAAGATAATACCTTAACGCTCTTTCGGGTGTAACATCAAAGTAACCCACACCGGGAAACCAGGATTCCTCAAATTTGGGGTGTAAGGTTTCCCATTTTTTTTACAGTGTGCCATTATATGCATGATTTTGTTTTACTTACACTGTACAGTTCCTGACCGGGCCCCCTATAGTCCGGGCTCCAGGAAGCCGCACCGGCCTAGTTACGCCACTGGCCTAGAGTCCTAGACCAGCCCTATATACTATAAAAGTATGCCAAGGCTAC
>JAODAF010634062.1:0-13311 GCA_027574765.1 Molpadia intermedia
AGAAATATTTGAGGGTCATATCTCAAGGTGATTATGCAACTCTAGGCATTATACAATAGTATGTGGGGGTGAATTTTAATGGTTATTTTTATTGAATAGGATGGCAGTCAAGCACATGGGTACAGGAAGTTCAGAACAGGTGCAGTTGGATTTTGGTCTCGGAACGCCAGACATGTTTTTCAACATACTCATGGTTTATAGATTAGTTTAAACAATTCAGGTACAGATACTATAATGAAATAATTTTTTTACCCCTTTCCCCTCCTTCTCCCAAAGACGACAATGTAATATTTAATAAATATATCTTTCATCGAGTAACTAACGTTCATTAGTTGAGTAATGTATGATAAGGCTATATATTCAGTTAACTACAATATATGAAGCTATATATGTATACATGATAACTACCGGCATATAACAGCATTCTGATTCTTTTCATTCATTTATGTACATGCCTTAAAGTTCATTCTATATCTAAATCATTTAAGAAAGATTTGATGTTGACATTCCTTTTTAAGGAGATAATCATGAAAAATAAAATAGAATTTTCTTACAATTTTAGTAAAATAAATGAGCATAATGAACTTGAAAACATCTCAATTATCCATAAAACACTCTTGTACAATATAATTACAGAGAATTCATTAATAGGGAAGCAATCAATTGTAGACTTGTTTTCAAATTAATTATACCCATTTAAAAGGCCATTTTAAAGCTTGCAGAAATATCCAAATTAATGATTCATATCCAAATTAATGATTCATAACCATAAATGAAAACCCCAAATTTGGGTGTAAGGTTTTTCCAAGGTTGAAATTAAATTCAAGACCATTACCAAACTCTAAATGATTTCAAATGGTCGTTGTGTTCATTCTTTTATCAACTCGTTTTCCATGCAGCAAGTATCATTTACAGTCCATTGTGAATAGAATTCATCAGGGAACATTAGTGAATTATGTTCCCTGGAGACAATAATGCAGACCATTATCACTTTCATGCTATAATTTACTGGCCATCTGCATCAAATGAAACCATTCCAAACATTCACCATTATCAGTTAATTTTTCTGTTCATTTTATTGGAAACATGGCAGCTCACATAAGCCTATAAACTTTGAAATCTTGAGAAAGGAAAGAGATATATTCAGTCCGATTCAGGGTCTTAAGGATCTGTTTCATACTAGGTATAGTAAAGTGTTGGATATGATTTTCCTTCAAGTCCCTTAATGACTGATTTCATAGTCAAGGAACATATTGAATGAAGAGTGCATTATAAGGTTTCAATTCTTAGAAAAGTGTTACAATGATGAAGGGACTGCTGATGGCAGTTTAATGGCATAAGCACATTACCAGTGGCAGATTAAGCAGTGTATGTGGGGTGGAATGCCACCAGGGACTAGTGGCATACCACTAGTTGTACTCACAATAGTATCTGCTTATGTAGAGAAGTTATCAAACTTTTGCCTATTATGAAAGGGTTTTTTTATTCTGCAAATAAATAATTTTTACATAATTCCGTTCTTTATCAAATTACAACCAATTTACTATCAAACAAAAACATTCAAACATTTCCAATTTTGTTTTCCTTCAAAAGCAAAGTCCATTTCTCACAAATTTTATAGTTCTCCAAAACAGTTAAAATATATAGTTGGAACATATTATCAAAAGTTGTATATTCTTTACTACTTATCTGGCAATTTATGGATGAATTGTTCTGATTTTTAGTGGTTAAAACTCACATGTGTGCAACATTGTTCCTTTTTGCATGAGTAGACTTATTATGTTTGCAGAATTATTTGTCACAGTTTGACAACAAACAAATATTCATAACAATATTTCCTTTTCCTTTAAGATTCCAGCTATCAGTGTTGTAGTGTGGGTATGAGTCATGACTATGGGTACGAGTACAGATATTGGTACACGATGAGTACCACAACAGTTTCTCAACATTTCTTTTCCATAAAACACCCAATAATTAAGACTTGCAAAATGTTGCATTATTCAAATAAATGATTAATTAGAGCTGAAATATCCTATGTTCTCGTGTAAACGATGATCACGTCTATGAACTCGCATGGCGACACTGCCCTCAAATGACCAAAAACAGCCCACTTTGAGGTACTGTATAAGATATTAAACCCAAATCCTTGATCTGGTTCGACTCTTTTCATTTTGACTACCTAGAAGTACATTCAGCTTGATAAAACTGGTAAAATATGCAAGTGTTTTGCACATTTGGATCATGACTTCCGAGCACAACGGAACGGTCTACACAATCCCAATAGTAACATTTGTGTCTTGTATTGCTTTTCAAAAACAGGTGAATAGAATGCAGATCGAGTAAAGCCAATGGTACTTTGTATCAAGCTTTAAATGTAGAAATTCAATGTGCTGCTTTTAAATGGCCTTTTAAATAATTTAATGCACTTTGTATTGCAGGGCTATCTAGTAAGTTCATCATAGCAGGTTTCACAAACCCTGACAGGTTTCTTGGAAGAAGGAACTTTGGAATTTTTACTGGAACACTCGTGGCAGAATATGTCTCCACAGTTACGGCAGTGGTGCTGTGGAAATAAAACAGATATGCAAATTAAGTTTAACAACCTAGTGTCATGAATTATATCTCAAGTTTGAATTTGGCTTTGCTACAGAGTAATTATGACCCTAGGACATGAGGTACATATTGTAGAATATTGTAGTTTTGAAGTGTACTTTGGTGGTTATAATTATGTCAAGTGATAATTAATCATGATTGCTAAAATACACAATTGGAGAAACATGTGCATGCCCAAAATGTTCTCTGTGGGTAAGAAACCTACATCAGCATCTCCAGACATGAATGAGCAGTTCTGGGAAGTCAGGCAAGGTAAAGAGAAAAATCTCAATGGTGTATTTTATTTATGGGGTTGATTTCATACCCTCTGTGTGTAGGACAACACTAGTCTTTATTAAAAACATATATTAGCATCTCCAGATATGATTAACTGATGAACGGCTGGTTCCGGGATATCAAGCAGATAATTGAGAAGAGAGAACGCACATCTCCATGGTGTATTTGATTAAGGGTAGTCAAGCCTAACCTCAGGTACGGGACTCTTTCATCTGGGGAGGTACAAGAATTTTTATGACAGAAGTTATGTTATGTTTTTGTGGGACACAGCATTTCAACCATCTTATTTAACAGATTTAAATCATATTTAGTTTGGATAACTGAATCAGCTTGATTGTACATCAACATACATGTAGAAGGATGCTTACTTTTCTAATGGCTAAGGTGAAGGCTTTCTGGCAAGACATACAGTTATCAACATTTTCGTCTTTGGCCCACTGTCGGCTCATGGTCTTGGTCTGTGCTATTTGTAGGCTTTGATTCTCTCGTCCCAGTTCATGCATTGCTGCCTGCGCATCTTCCAACTTTCTCCTCATGTCAGAGTTCTTGATCTGAAGTTTTTCAACCTCGTTTTCACTTTTTAAACACCTGACAAAATAGTTATGAATTGAGAATTATTTTTATCAAAATAAAAATTAAATTGTATTTTATGGAAAATTAAATACTGAAATGCTTAATTAATGGAATTGTTGGTACTATTGGGGAGCAAGTCATGAAAAATAAACATTTTGATGTAATGTGTGCAACATATATACAGGTGGTAAGTCATCTTGATGACATGTGTACCGACTGTACAGGTGACATGTCATCTGATGTCATGTACACAGACTGTATAGGTGACATGTCATCTGATGTCATGTGTACAGACTGTACAAGTGACATGTCATATGATGTCATGTATACAGACTGTACAAGTGACATGCCATCTTGATGTCATGTGTACCAACTGTACAGGTAACATGTCATCTGATGTAATGTGTACATACTGTATAGGTAACATGTCATCTGATGTCATGTACACAGACTGTATAGGTGACATGTCATCTGATGTCATGTATACAGACTCTACAAGTGACATGTCATCTGATGTCATGTATACAGACTCTACAAGTGACATGTCATCTGATGTCATGTATACAGTCTGTACAGGTGATATGTCATCTGATGTCATGTGTACCAACTGTACATATTGATGTCATGTGTACAGACTAAAGGTGACATATCATCTGATGTCAAGTGTACAGACTGTAGAAGTGACATATCATCTGATGGCATGTATACAGACTGAGGTGTCTTGTCATGTGTACAGACTGTATAGGTGACATGTCATCTGATGTCAAGTGTACAGACTGTAGAGGTGACATATCATCTGATGGCATGTATACAGACTTAGGTGACTTGTCATCTTGATGTCATGTCTGTATAGGTGACGTTGTCATCTGATGTCATGTATACTGACTCTACAGGTGACATATCTGATGGCATGTATACAGACTGAGGTGACTTGTCATCTTGATGTCATGTGTATAGGCCATGTATGTGACATTTTGTCTTGACATCATCTATCACTTACGATAATTCTGATTATAATTTGATTTGCTCTGGCTTTAAGGAAGCCAGATCTCAATCCTGTCCATTTGAATATATATATACACTGGCTTATGCATACCTTCTCTTTCAATATGTGTTCAGATGCTTTTAAAGCAAGCAAGAAATAAATCAGGCCCTGCTCTCTTGATCCCTGTACATCCCCTGCTTCCTGTACAGACTCCTATTCCTTGAACATCCCCCTGCTTTCTGGACAACCCCTTGATCCCAGGACAGCCCATGCTTCCTTGACAGACTCCTGATCCATGAACAGCCCCCTGATTCATGGACAACCCCTTGATCCCTGAACAGCTCCTGCTTCCTGGACAACCCCTTGATCCATAAACAGCGCCTTGCTTCCTGTACAACCCCTTGATACCTGGACATCCCCGTGCTACCTTGACAGACTCCTGATCCATGAACAGCCCCCTGCTTCCTGGACAGCCCCTTGATCCTTGGACAGCCCCATTCTTCCTGCACAACCCCATGATCCTGGACATCCCCCTGCTTCCTGGAGAGCACCCAACTTCCTTGACAGACTCCTGATCCCTGGACAGCCCGCTGCTTCCTGGACAACCCCTTGATCCATGGACATCCCCCTGATTCATGGACAACCCCTTGATCCCTAAACATCCCCTGCTTCCTGGACAGACTCCTGATCCATGAACATCCCCCAGCTTCCTGGACAACCCTAGATCCCTGTGCTTCCTTGACAGACTCCTGATCCAGGAACATCCCCTAGATCCTTGGACAGCCCCATGTTTCCTTGACAGACTCCTGATCCATGAACAGCCCCCCGATTCATAGACATCCCCTTGATCCCTGGACAGCCCCCTGATTCATGGATATCCCCTTGATCCCTAGTAGTGCCCCTTCTCCAGTCTTTAATTTCCTTTTCCAATAGAGATAGCATTACCTCAGTGTTTGTTCATTTTCTCAAAGGCCTAAGGAGATAGAAGTAATTTATTCAATTCCTTCATAGCTGTGTCTAGGAATAGCAGGAAGTTACTGGCTCACTCGCCTATAAAAAAGCTCATGATTAATTCAACAATTATCATAGTCATAACTTAAAGTAATTGTCTTCCTTAGTCTCCCGAGGAAATGACTGTTCTACATGCTCAGGCTCAGAATTACCATTGCATCCCTTCAGGCAAACTCATCCAAGTATGAAAAGTAAATTTTATGTTTTAGATGAAACCAACCTTTCAAGCAAAGCTCTCCTTTCATCTTGGCTGTTTTGAATAGATGCTTCCAGCACTACGGAAAAATAATAGTAACTTTCAAGAAGCAGCAAGGCAGATTGTTAAGTCATTGCTTGTCCATTGGAAAACTTACAATCCTTTCAATGCAAGTTGTTTTGTTGTCCAAACAAGAAAACATGATCTATCAATTATCTGAAAGAGACCTTAAATGCATTTCACCTCAAATCATTGAACACCCCTGATTGCCCCTAATGCAACATTTCACATTAAACTAATATTAAAATAAGCATTTTATAATATATGATCACAAATAATCCCACCATGACATTTGACCTTAATCAGGTTATTAAGCTTGTAGAAATCTAGTTTGGGCTATTTTTATTTTGAAATTATACAGTTTACGAAAGGATGGAAACTGTGCATATTTATATTTACCCCCAATAGTCACAGTAAGTACATTTAATATAAAATAAGTTACCTCAAAAGTAACCTCAAAATGTACTTTTGGTTTTCAACAAAATATTAACTCATCTCAGACAATCAGACGACCATTCAATTTCAGACCTGTCTAGGATATGTTAGTATTAATGGACAGCGTTAATTGGTACCTTAGGTATTATATTTCTCTACAGCCCAGGGCTAGTAAAATACATCAAAGGTGAATGCACCCAAGAAGCATTTCAGGTTATTATAAGACACTCCAAGAGGGAACAGAGAAATTATCCTCTCCATTGAATTCATGCACTAATTTACAAATTCCTTTGTTGTTCCAAAGGTGTTGTTGAGGCTTCCAACAGGCATCCGATAATGAATATAGTTAATTGGCACTTTAGGCATCATATGTATCTGCAACCCTCATTAAAATATGATTGAGGTAATTCAAGAATAGGATATATTCTGCACTTATCAAGAGAGAACAGAGCGATTATCCTCTAAATGAAATTCAAAGCTTCCAACAGGTATACTGTATGTTACCCCTCATCTGGCAAGTTGGCCAGTCAAGGCCTCATTTATTGGGATCCTCATTTATTGGGATGTTGATCATAAAAATGTCCGGCTAGTACATATACATATTCCCAACTTATGTTCATAATGTGAAATCATTCCCATTATTATCTTTCAGAAGATAAAATGTTTTAACAAATTATTTAGATTCATCTTCTTCAACAATTTAGAACCTCATATATTGGGATGTTAATCATTACAATTTCCGGCCAGTACACATATTCCCAACTTATGATCATAACGTGAAATCACTCCAATTATTATCTTTCAGTAAATAAAATGTTTTAAGAAGGCATAATGTTGCATGATTATTATTAGTGATTGTCGTAAAAATAATCTGAAAATGATTGCAATATGAAGATAATCACAATAGTTGCATCATTAAGTTCTTCTTGTATAAGCAATGTAATACTATACTTCACTCAGGAATCGCATCAGAATCTAACTTAACCACCGATGGAACGGATTAAAACTCATAATGAGTTGTTTCTACGAAGCTTCACTCGACTGCCCACAATACCCCTGAGAGTTGAAAAATAACATTCTCCGCTTCTCTGTAGAAGCATAATGTAAACTGCTTATAATAACAAATCAATCAATGTTTGGGCAGCAATTCACAGAGAATTTATCATAATTCATGTTGTGTATTACAGACTGCACAATTTCTATACTGTTCTTTTTCAAACATGGAAATAAAACAATATCTCATTTAGCAGTTTCTCCAGATGAACGTTACTACAATATTATTGCTTGAAAGGGTGACAATATAATTTACCAGCATAGTAATGATAACTTCCTGTACATCGTCTAAGTCTATCATGAAGACCAGCATATATAGCTACCTGTTGTCTGTTCGTATGTGTTTATAAGTCATTTGAATACAGTCAATTAATTTACCAATATTCCTTTCGTGCTTTGACATTTTTTGTGTTTACCCACTATGAATGTATATTTTAATTGTTCCATACTGGTTTCCATATCTTTCCCATATTATACTGTGACTACTGGAGAACTCACCATGCATCTCTCCTTTTAAATTATCCAAATTAGTTTCCAATTCTTTGGTCCTGCTATCCGATTGCAGCTGTTCTTCTCGTAAAGTACTCAAATTTTCATTGAGGGCGCTCAACTGCAGGTTGTTGCGCTGTTCCATCTCTTCTTTTGACTTTACAACTTCTAGCCTTGCATCCATTTCAGTTGTCTACAAAATAAAGACATTTCACTAAAGCATTCATCAGTGCTAGTCTTCTATATCAGGGAGTTTTAAATATTATTTTTAAACATTTACATATAACATGAATACATTAGCAGTTATTACATGCATTACCAACATCCCAAAAAATGATTAAACTTTTAAAGTGACTGTCACAACATTAGATGGCATGTCATTCAGTACATAATTATTGATGGCTGGGTTTGCCTGATAAATCTATTATTTATAACTCCAAAGGATTGAGTGTATGTGTAAATTATTTGTAGTTACAGAGCATAGTAACCAACAGCACTGACACAAAATTGTTTTAGGATTCCAAATTTTGCCCCATTAGACCATCAACAGCAAGCAGCTTTTTGGATTCAATATTTTGCCACATAAATCCAACGGTTTTTCTTTCAGATTTAATAGTTTCCTTCATTAGACCAATAGTAGGTTTTGGATTCAATATTTTGCCCCATAAAACTAATGGTTTTTTAGATTCCATAGTTTGCTCAAGACCAATATCAGGTTTTTGAGTCAATATTTTGCCCCATAAAACCAATGGTTTTTCAGATTCAATAGTTTCCTTCATTAGACCAATGGCAGGTTTTTGGATGAAAAGTTTTGCCACATTAGAGCATTAGTAGGTTCTTGGATTCAATATTTTGCCCCATTAGACCAATAGCAGGTTTTGGGATTCAATATTTTGCAGCATAAAACCAATGGTTTTTCAGATTCTATAGTTTGCCCTATTAGACCAAACACATGTTCTTGGTATTAATACTTTGTCCCATAAACCAATAGTAGGTTCTTCAGATTCAATATTTTGCTTCATTAGTAGGTTTTGGATTTAATATTTTGCCCCATAAATCCAATGATTTTTCAGATTCAATAGTTTGCTTCATTAGACCAATAGTAGGTTTTTGGAATCAAATTTTTTGCCCCATTAGACCAATAGCGCTAGGCTTTTGGATCCAACGTTCTGCTGACATGAAGATCATTCGTAATTATCTCCATATTATACTACTTACCAATTTATTCTGTAGGGCAGCATTCTCTTCTCTTAACATGTTCTGGACTTTCTTAGCTACTTCTTTCGTTTCCTCTAATTCAGCTGAGATCTTCGTCCTTTCTGTCTCTTTTTCTCCTACTTGAGATTGAAGCTCTAACTTCTGACTAATTAATATCTGCTTGGCCTCTTGAAGGGAGCTGACATCCTACAGACAAAATAAGGAGTTCAAACTCATTAACCTTTACTAAAGACTCTGAGCTCAAATAACAACCAGTCCAAACCTGTCTTGCAATATACAGCATCACTGTAGAACTAACTACTTCTTGATTTAAACCTGTAACAGTATTAACATTATACAAATCATATTTAAGATACACTCCTCATATTATACCCAATTACTTTAAATGACTATATGGAAATACAATTGATAGATATAAATATAAAATATAGGTGATAATAATATTTCATAATCTTATGAATTCTCACTATATGTAAAGCATGATGCAGCTTACAGGCTGAGCAAAGGTGCATGCATCTATTTACCTCTGCTCTGTCTTTCTTCTCCTGCTCAAGGGCCTGTCGCTCTGTTTCTAGGTCACTTGTCAGTTGTTCTTTGTCCTGTTGTAACTCACGACAGATTTGTTTTTCCTTCTCCAGATCATCTTGTAAAGAAACCTGAAATACAATCCAAGATCAACCAAATCATGTCATGTCATTCCCTTAATTTTTGAGAATTGTATCATCAAATTATAACATAATCTGTCTAGTACAGGTTTTACAAGGGCAAGCAACATAACAGTATAATTCAATGAGAACCAACTTTTGATGTGATGTGATCTTGAGTGGGTCTCATAGACTCAAACCCTGGGTGCTAGAGATTATTAAGGATACCAGAACCAAGATCAGCACATTCTGAAAGTCTAGTGGGATGAAATTACCTAATCCTATCCATCACTAGTAAATTTGATATGTGCTTTTGAACAAAAATGTAGCCCAGATGCTGCCCAAAGAATTATATGTGACTTCTACTATCAAAGCAAGCATGCTCATCAGGGATGATCATCACCTTTATAGTCTTCCCTTTGTAGTTTTCAGGCACTGACAAGGTACATGTGTAATAATACTGTTTCCCAAACTGCCAAACAGACTTTGAAGTCTTTCCAATGGACAAGAAAGACCCCCAGACTTTGGCCACCTCTTCAGAGGCAGAGAGGTATGCAAGCAACTCATCAACACAACTATTTCACGACAGGACCAAAACATTTCAAAGAATCTTGAGAAAGATCAAAAACCATAAATCAATAATACAATCAATGAATGGACCATGGCCATCACCAATTAAAACAGCTATGTGGAATGAGACCCTCTGATTTCAAAGGGGTTCTCCCACCTACTATTAGCATTGGCACAGATGGGGCACATGTTACCCCCTCCCCTCTATGGACACCCATGATTATCATAATGATTATGGCTTAAATCTTATTCATGTGACTTCATGTAGAGACTCCTTAGTCTTTAAATACAACAGACAAAGTGTCATTAGTCTGTTTCCCCAATGATCCATGACCGATGTACAGTAGTATTAAAACCTACCTGCTGATTTTTGAGATCTTGTAAGAACTTCTCTGCTTCCCTCTGTTGCTCATCAAGCCCTATAACTCTTCTGTCAAGTTCATCTTTGACCTATAAAATGAAGAGATATAAAAATAACTATCAACCTCTGAATCGAAAACTCTTGTTCGATAAAGATTTCTAGTTTTACAAATCACTATCCTGTATCTTCTAGTTTGCCACAGTGCATCCTGAAAAGAACTGCTCTAAAGCATAAGTTTCATACAAAAGCGAAAATCCTTTGAATTTGTTCTTGTTCAGCTGTTGTTATTCAGTCTTGACAAGCGGGTATCAAATGCATTGCATAAGGCAGGAAAATGAGGAAAAAGTTGCCAAGGTATCTAGAAATCCCAGATGATCGGGCAAGTAAATGAACATTTTTTGTTGCCAGTTTTTGTAGGTTATTTTGATCCCTCGTTTCTGTTCTATAATAAAAAATAATAAAATTTGACTTAATAGAAACAATGAAACAGAATTTGGTCTGGACCAGTTACCGTGCCTCTAATGCACTTTGAATGACCCACACCCTATACCCTAGCATAGCCATTGAATAAGAAGAGACTCACATGTGTCACTGGACTTAAATCGCAGTGTTCACCAGTGACTCTTGAGTATTAAAGTTATTTTATCATTTCTGTCAACTAATAGACACAGAGGTGGGTCATTGTAAGTCGGCACAAATGTCACTCAACTAATTGACACAGAGGTGGGTATTGTTAGTGTTAGTATTGTTAGTGCTATACATTGAGACCTATACTGACAATGGACCTACAGTGTAGTGAGATGAGCATCATTGACAATTGAGATTCAGTAAGTTGGTGATTTGTGCATCAATGTTCAGTCAGTCGTTTATCTGACTCTTGTAAGGCCAAGAAGCACATGGTGAGTGACTTCTGTAAGTGTATATTGAATCATTTTACATAAACTGTATTTAGTGAAAGTGACTGTGGGATATGCGTCAGTGTACAGGCTTTGCATAACCTACAACGCAGCCTGAAGTGAGTCATACAATTTAAAGAGCAAAGGGATGTAACTTTTTGTTTACCTATTAAATTCTTCTAAACTACACATCAAAATGCTCACTTTTTGATAACCAGTTTCAAAAGAAACAAATAATTGTTTGTCTACCTGCTGTAATGCCTCTAAACTACCAATCAAGGAGGCCTCGCTGTCCCGGACTCTCTCTAATTCTGATTCGGTGTTGTTTAGGGTGTTGTGAAGTCCTTCCAACTCCCGTTGCAGTGCGGCCGCCTTTTCTTCTTCATTCTAAACAAAGCAAACATACGAAATATACTGACAAAATGGGACTAGTATCCTACAATCCACCCACCCATAAAATAATCAAGGAAACAACATCTAATCTACCTACTTTAGCCAACAGGGACTTAAAAGGGCTATTTTAAAAAGAGGAGGTTTGCTGTATTTCATACATTGGAAATTTGTCGTTTTTATCGAATAAACAACATTTTAAAAGGCCTATACTTTTCCAGCAGAATCCACAGAATATTAATTATTTGGTATCTTATCTGGCCATGGGAGACTAAAGAAATCAGTATTGTAAACTTTGGCGGTACTCCATCATCTTTGTAGGGGAATACTTGGCAGCTGTTTTTACATGTACATCTGTGTCTCATACAGGAGTGGGCTAGATTTGAAAGATCTGTGGCTGTCATGCTTGGCAATCATTTCAAAGTTATTGAGATTTCAGAATTTTGCATTAAAGCTGCACCCACATTAATATTCATAAACTGTGCAACAAACACAATATGACACCTCTACACATCGTGGGTCATCTACCTGTTAATTATGTCATTGATCCATGAAGTTGTAATTGAGATGCATTTACAATCTACTTACATTAAACATATTAGCCTCACCCACTCATGAGATTAGAAATTTTCATATCATGGGCAGGCATATGTACCTAACATTACCACACCAAGCATAATTAGACATATCAGTATATTGTACATACTACATCTGTGTCTCACACAGGGAGTGTTCTAGATTTGAAAGATCTGTGGCTGTTATTTGAGATTTAAAGAATTTTTCATTGACACATTATGGGGCATCTACCTGTCAAGTATAACATCAATCAATCATGTTGTTATGGAGATGTTTACGAGTCAACCGTCATACATACACACATAGACACACACATGCCATCATAATTACATAGGTTACTGAGTCTTTAGAGAGTCTAATAATGTCAATAAACTAAGAGAAAAACTCCATCCATTGTGATTAAGATTTCATTTCATATTTCATTTAATTGTTAAGTATATTTTATATTTAGACAATATCTACAAATATAATAATCTGTCCAAACTGTTCAGTTGAAACTGAAAAACATATTATTGGTGTTTGCAATTAATTTGGAAGAAATTGCAAGCATTGTACATATTGTATATTAAGAAGAAAAGAAAGAAGTTTCACCCGTTGAAGGATATTAAACAGATTTGAGAAAGCTTGATGATGAAAATTGCATTAATTATATTTGCTTTGCGACTTCGAGACATTTTGGTGCAAAAACTGATGATTTGGAGGGATATTCATCAGTCACTGTGATCAGAGTATCTTCAGTATATACTTACTGACATATTTGCTTGTAGCTTGACGACCTGTGTCTCATAGTTTTGACACTGCTCACACTGCCTGGCTATCTCTTGTTCTAATTGCTGCAAGAAAAGTAAGGAGGACTATTAAAATTTATATTAATAAAATATAAAATATTAAATAACAAGAGCCCAAGGGCACTATGGTTCCTTGCTTAGAGGAATATTACAATTTAAATGATGCATTATATATCA
>JAODAF010634173.1:0-13307 GCA_027574765.1 Molpadia intermedia
GTGTGAAGTGTGAAGCGTAGAAACAGAATTCAAGGCAGTCCACATTTCAGACACTGTGGCTACGCCAGCGACATTCGCGGTCCCCAAAATGCTAGTCGGTCTCAAATCGATCAACACCCCCATGAAAAAGGTTGTATGTACGCCCCTGAATGATGTGATGCAGCACGCGACATGTGAACATGTCCTTTATACCATTGAAAGCTTAGGCAACGTGATAACATCACACATTAAAATTCTTCTTAATTTGACTCCATGTAACAAAGAACATAGCAGAATGACACATATCTAAATTATATATTTAGCAACTTACGTTTCCTCACAGGTATGCAGATTCAGCATATTCTAGATCATTACCTTCAAAACCAGAAGAAATTACCAAAATAAACAAAAGTAAGTTGCTGTTAATAGATGGAGGTATTTTTGAAATATAGGAGTTATGTATCAAACCCAAACCGAGTTATTGCTTGTACTAGTGACCTATAGCTAATGTGGATCGGGCATGAGTTAATGAAAATATATAGCAATGGCTGAAATCATGGGAAATATGGAAAGACTATCCTAGAAGTATATGCTACTATATATTGTTGTTAAGTGATGGGACGGCAGCACATTGCACATCGCTACTGCCCGTTCCTTATTGGATGTATGGATGTCGGGTATAGCAATGAGTTACCTTAATTTAACTTCAATAAATTTTAGTAATGGGAGGAAGCTGTCGTATTTGGATGTCCTAATGTAGGATTATGTGTATTTCTATACCATTTGATTTATAATCCATCCCACCCTCCCTTGATATGACTATGATTCAACTTGTTGATATTGCCAACCAGTTGTCATGTTTAGCATTGAACAAAGCCTTTAAGCATCATATTTAGATTTTTCATTTCTATTGATTTTTGTATATTTGGTAATGATGCATTGAATAGCATGTACATTTGTTTCTTGTCTGTCACACAGAAACAAAGGTGGGGAACGAAAACATCACTGAAAGGTTAGTTAACAATGACCCTTCAAATAGTAATATTTGGGAGCGTCCAGAGAATAATGTCATCTTCTCACTTAGTATATCGTTTTGTCAGTTATTTTGTATTGGGCTAACAAACGATTTGGTCGTATGGGTGTCTTTTACCTTCTCTCTGCCCCCCCCTTTCCTCATTCACACAAACTCCTTAATGACGACAACGTATTAAAGTGTGAAAAAAGCCACTGAACATTGACAGGGATAGGAAGCATATGGACCCTGTTTATTTGACTGTTACAGGAAACCAAGCTTTAAATTTTTCCTTTCGATCAGTGTTTATATGCCGACAAGAGAGGCATAAGATACATCGATACCGTTCTGTCCTCGGAAACATTATTTAATATCTTCATCCGACAAAGGGGTATTTCCTCATCCCATTCACCCTATTAATATTCTCTATTCTTAAAAGTAAAGATTGTTGAATGAAGTCGTTCATTCAACTACACATCAACCAGACCCTGGGTAATTGACAACAATACACATCTATCACTCCTGAGAACAGACATGTACTTTTACGAGCTGTATAAAGTGAATATCATGGGTGTTGAACCTGCGCCTCTATAATCGAAAAACCAAACTCCCAATCTTTAGGCCATCCGATAGTATCAACCACTCTCGTATGTTCACTGTGTCTGTTTATGATTAACATAAGTTGACATATAGATACATCTATGCAAATAAACTACCATGAACAACTATTATTGTTATATAGTTGATATTATCCATTGGGGTTTTTCAGTTTCTTTATTACTAGTCCGATTAGGTATTTAAAGATTCAATGCTCTGGATAATAGATGAAGAAACTATACGATAGTCCGTTGAATTCTTTGTTTGATATGAAGAGATTCTGCAATAAAATAACAGAACAATTACTGTTTTAATTTAATTGATTCCTTCATTGTATTGCTTTTTCAATAAATTAAAGTATTATTAGAAAAATAAAAATGACTTCGTTACTCCATAAATTTCTTAAAGCAATGGGCGCATGGGCAAGCTTACTGTGTTCTTAATAATATTATTATTATTATATGGATGATGCGTGCGAGAATCTACGTTAATTATGGTGTTGCCTTTAGTCACGTACGTCGGAAGGAGCTGAAAGATCGAAGGCTCTCATAGTGTGGGAAAACTCAACCGAGCACAAGAGCTAACATTAGATTGTTACAGTTTTTTTGTTTTCTTGTAAATGACCGCTTTGGGCTGAATTAAAATACCACTGATAATAGTATAGGGGTTATGAGTGAGGTTAGGGTATTATTACATGACATTTTGACAACCTACTTACATGCTTTTTAAATATAGGAATACTTCCGGGTTACTGAATGTCCAAGATTACCTTCATATATTCGTTGACGACGATTCATGCTACAATTCTCCTGATGGTATGTTACAAAGCATGTTATAGAGTACTTATATATTATTATTTTATATTTCATGTTTGATATGTTTACACGTTACTGTTAATATTTTCTGAATTAAACAAATGAGACTGATATTTTCCTCTCTCTGATGAATTATATATCCAACTAAACGCGTAACCTGCTGAAGTTGTTTTGCTTGCGCTGGTTTGACTCGCATAAGTGTTCATTATTTCAACAGCACTGCGCGCAGTACCCGATATACATGGATCGTACAACAAGTGCAGTGTAATGTGTGACAACGTGCATCAGTAAAAAATGTAATAACTTATATATATGGCCTGACTGCAGATATCATCGGATTTCAGTTTGCCTATTACCTCAGAAACTTTAACGGTATATTTAATATTGACAAATGACGTCCTTTATCTTGACTGACGCCTGACGACCGTCAGTAGTCAGAACCACAACTAAAATCTGGATTCTTTCCGTACATTTGCGAATTTCGTGTACCTACTTAGTTAATTAAGCAACCGTGCTATAATCCCAAAGCATAATGGCCGCCATGAGAACCTTAAAACGACCATAATTTCTGTGTTGAATAATATAGCTGCGGATACACTGAACACATCAGAATAGAGATATGTTCAATATAAATGAGTGAAAACTGGTATATGTGGCTGGAACTACTGACAAAGCATTTTTGTTTATACGTACGCCAACAAGAAAGACCAAAATCCACCTGGATATCGTTTAATCAAAAGCACAGCCAAGTAAATCCAGGTAAAATCACTGTTGGATACATGCCTATCATTCAAGCCCCAGCGCATAACATAGGACGTTGAATACGATTGTTCAAAGAGTTCTTGACATATCAGCCGCTCTTCATCAAAAACATGCCGTGCTGTAGACCAAGCTGAAATGGACAATACCACAGTACAAGGAGTTCTGATACCCAGAACGTCAATAAACTTCCTGAAGGTATTGGGACAACACACTGAAGATTCTGCATTGGCAGATGTCTGGATAGAGAGTGACGTTTTGGGCACAAATTCCACAGAAAAAGCAATGGCTGGAAAATCATATGCCAAGGGAGTGCGCGCACATAAAATTACACTGCAGGATATGTGGCAATTAGTGCTTCCATAACTCATGGCATATATAGAGAGGGAAAACAATGACTTGAAGGAAGAGTTATTGAATACAGCAAGATTAGATGATCCACAAGATTATAGTAAACTAGTAACAATACTGGCATCTACTGACCCGATTTTGCAACCACCTGGCTGCATTTCTTCTCAGCAAAGAGGAAGATGTAAACTTCCAATACTGGTGGTACTATATGAAATGGTATGTATACTACTCCTGTTCATCAGGGCCCAGCGGGATGGTCTCTGGGAGCTTCACCTCTGTGCTTTTCAGCAAATGCTTCCATTCTTCCATCGCTATGATCACACAAACTATGCCAGGTGGGGTTGTGTGTACTTAGCCGAGATGAACCAGTTACCCGATGAAGCTAAAGAGGAGTTCTACAAAGGCAACTTTGTTGTGAAGGGGTCAGATTGAAGGTGTTTGCACCAGAAACATCATTTGATATTCTTCAGAATATTGCTACAAATGATTTAGCAACTACTGATATTCAGGAATCTCTTCTGAATGCTGAGCATCTGGGTCAGAGGCAAGTTAATGCTTTTGTGAACGAAAGCTTGATTACGTCCGACGATGGCCATACAAAACTAAAGTTCAGATATCCTCTACATGAGTCAAATGCACTCACCGTTTCATCTCTATATGTGACACAGAAAGAAGTCAACGAAAGGAAAACACTATGAAGGCAGACAGAAAAATACTTCAGCGGCTCATCATTGCATACCAGGCTTGCAGAAACGTGGATCTGCACAAGGTATTACAACATGAACTGATGAATGTGCCAGTTGCTCTTGCATATACACATCCTGTATGGTGATAGATGGGCAAGCCTTAGTGGCACTTGGAAAATCTTCAGGAGTTACAGACTTTGGTGAACTTGGAGATGCATTTTTCAAGCTTGTTAGTCGCTGGTGGATTCCAGGGAGAGGACGAAATATGGACATCTGACCCTGAATTGGACATTCGTATGCTCGAAGCTAGCCACGAGGAGACATATACCAGGGTTGTTCTGCATTGTATGCACACTGATGCAGAGAGTGTTGTCGTGTCAGCACGTGACACAGATGTACAGTATTGGTGCTACTGCTAGCACATTTTCATGATCTGAATTGCAAAAGGATGTGGATGAAGGCAGGGACATCGAAACATCGTAAATATATTCATGTACATAATATCAGGCAGAAGCTTTCATTCAGCAACGCAGTGTTTGAAACCTTTATCCCATTCCATGAAATAACAGGATGAAAACTGCATGGAAACTTTTCACCACAGACAGTCACCTCATCAAATAAGAATTGACACACATTACAATCAAATGTACAAATTGTACAGCGATCGAGAAGTAGGCAGCTGTGACAATCCCGTGTGAAATTGTTTTTCAAATGCAAATCGGCAGAAACCTTACCTCCTACAACCGATGCACTACAATTTCATGTTCAGCGAGCACACTACCAAAGCATGGTGTGGAAGCAGGCCATCATTCCACAACTTGTTCTACCCTCGCATGCAACGATGGGCTGAAAAATGGAAGATGGAAAGCTGTCACCAAAACTGATGTCACTCCCTCCAATTCCGGAGTTATGCAAAGACAGTGTCTCGTGTGGATGCTTACAGGGGTGTAAATCACAAAGTTGTACCTACAAGAAGGGAAAATTAACATGCTCTGGTGCCTGTGAGTGTGCCAACTGTGGCATCATTTGCATGAACAAATAAGGCTGAAAGAAAAAAACTATAGGTTTATACGGCCAGTGTTGTTTCATGCTCGTTTAAGCCACTAATGAGATGACAATACAGGGAACGTGTAGTATAAACATTTACAAAGCATTAATCAAACAAAATTAACAAAGTATTCAGGCATACCCCAGATGTTGCATGGTTTTACTTAAATAGTACATAACTTGCAATCATACATAACTTTTTTTGCAGCTTTTTGTGTAAAAATTGTTCCAAACAATGGTCATGTAATTGTCATCCACCACTACAAGCTATGATTTGCGGCAACTTGTACGGAATTAACACCTCAAATAGTATATTGGACCTCAAACGGTTAACAAATGCATGGCCGGCTTTCTACTATTATGTATGATTGACATTTTACTAAACATGTAATGTACACTCTTCATTAGCACTGCGTGTCATGCTTAGGGTATTCGTATGACATCAAACTGTATCCATGATATTTTACTTGTTTCACATGATTTATTGCCTTTCAAAGTTAACCACTTGCGGCAATCATTGTAGGCCAGTATTTTTTTGCAAGTTAATATTTGATGATTGTATGTATGTACATAAAAAAAATCAGCATATTCTGTATATTAATTGTCAGTTTTCAATTCAAATGCCACATAGACCAGTTTTCGCCCAATATATATTGAGCATATCTCTGTTCTGATGGTTATAGGCACTGAAAACACAGTATTCGACACAGAGATCATGGCTATAGTACCCTCCATTCAGAAGTTATGGTCGTTTTAAGGTTCTCATGGCGGCCATTTTGTTTTTTGGCAATTTTGGTACCAAAACATTTAATTGGATTTTGGCAAACAAAATATTCGGTTTCAGCATGTCTTGGTGCTTCAGAAACAGTTGTTTGCCAACTTTTCCTCAAAAATGCCTCTTAAAACGTTAACCATCGATATATCATAGAAATTGCTTTAGTCTAGTTAGCTAACTTGGTATATAAACACTTAATATTCTACCAATGACAGTGTGCCCTTTTTCATATAAGTGAAACAATGTCAGAACGACGGACTATGAAACACTAGGCGAATGAGCGCTAAAGTAAAATGACCCCAGCTCTTATCTCTGACATTTGCTTTTTGCATTGATTTGATCCGGCATTTGATCCGATATCAACCTCCTCTTTTCACGTATGCTCGATCTTTGAACCCGCTGATAGAATGATAGAAAAGCTTGGATTCGAACTACAAGAAAAGCAATTGCACCGAGTGTGACTAAGTTTGCCTTAGCCCACTCGGATCCATGGTGTTAGCTTGTACGCTCCCGGTTTTAACCAACAACTGATTCACAAAGATACATAATAACTAAACAAGAATATCACATTACATGAAAAAGCAAGAAGTTTTATTTCCCGCTATATGTATAAAAAATATGTGTTTACTCCTTAGATGAATACGCTGTGATTCCAGAGGTTGCCCCCGAGACGGTGGTCTTTCAGAAAAAGGATGTAAACTTAATCGCTCCTATCAAGAAAGGATTCTTCTTTGATCGGTGGACAGCCGTGATCTCAGTCTCAGGAAAGCCTGACCAATGCGTGTTTGCTTCTACTGTTACAGGTATTTATATAATTTACTGTTTAAATGACATTGTAGAAAATTCTTCAAATACACAGAAAGCTTAACATATTATTGAGATACAAAACTACATTGCCAGCATATAAGGTGTCAAATATGATAAGGCGTTATGTGATACAAAATATTTTAGGACTTTAACGCTATATATTGTCACCGGAACCACGATCAGATGGCTTTAGTCTTATGGAGTAGCCCGAAGTGTGGCGGCAATTTTGAAACAATGACTGAATTTGTATGTTTCAGATGAATCTACAATAGTGACTTCAATTGATTCTGGATTGTATATGTTTCTCTGGAGGTTTTTACTTTAGTTGTCGCTATGGCTGGCAACTTTCCATCAGATCATTTTAATTCCCCTCTATTGCATTAGTACACGGCTTCACGGCTGAGTCTCGGTGGAATTTCCATCGCAAGAATCTAGCCGGTCAGGGAAAGGTCTGTTGGAGAAAATTCAGGCTCTTTAACTATATAAATTTATGTTCGTGTTTTCCGATCTTTATTACTCTGTTTGACGCATTCAAGCGCATGGCTGTGCTTATGGAAGCTGGAACAGACTGACTACCTAAAACACCGTAGTAGTACCGCCAGGGTAACTTTTTAGGCCAGGTATCTATCTCTCGAGTATAATATGTTTCATAAAGGATACATATATTAGTTGCCTTCGGTATGAGCAGTGAGGTGGCAGGCGAAGTAAAACCACAACATGTTATCTAGCAAGGTAAAACGGCACTCGGTTTCTCAATGCCTCATTAAAAGGATTCCTTCCGTCTTGCCTCACATAGTATTGTTTATACAAAAATATCATATGTAGGAATGTTTTGATGTCTGCATTTAACTAGATATATATGAGCGCGGTTGTTGTTACGAGATGGCGTCCTTCGCGATCTCCGATATGTGCGTGGTAAGTTTTACCTTGGATGCTGTTATATCCCATGTTCCATATGATTATATTAGATCAGGTGTGAGATTAAAAGCATTCCATTTTAAAAAGTTTTTGTCCTTGTAATAGAGAATTTTATTATGGTTTAGAAAACGATCATTTGGCTAAAACCATATTGCCCGAATGAACATACATTTCTTCTATTTTAACCGTTGGCCATTCGGGATAAATAACGTTATCTATATATCAATCCATTAAACTATTCTTACAGATTTCATGTTACGAACCAAGGATATTCATTGGGGAGTGCACGTTAAGAAACTGCTTAATTTGAAACATCCAAGTTTAACAAGAATAGAAGGACTTTTTCTGGATGAGGGTAAGAATTTGTCAGCTAATTAGTTTTTCTTTTCATGTCCTGCAAATTATTTCATATTAGCTGTAGTGCTACTTGGTCAACATAATAACACAACATAATGTATGGAGACAGAGGACACATATTAACATTACGTTACATATACAATAAGGAGGAGAGACTCCTCCACCATGTTGTGTGGGTCAACTACCCACCACAAACTCTCACCGATTAAAATGCAATAACATCAGTGGAAAAATATGTATAATTCGGGTTTTGCAGATCGTCTATATCTCATCTACAAGAATTTGCCTGAAGCGAACTTGACTCACCACATTAAAGAACAGTGTCAGCTTCAGTCACGTGTTGGTTACGTCATGGATGTTGTAAACGGTCTTGAGTACATCAATAACCTTGGGGTATGTATTTTTCATATAAAATATATATCGGTTCTACTTTTACCTAACCGGTTAATGGCTGGGAAAGAGACGGGCTTAACGCGGGTAAGTATTGTTGTCAGCTAATTGGGATGACAATACACTGGGCCATAGACGCATTCGAGTTACGTAAGTAAACTTAAAGTATAAGGCTTGTTTTCATCAACAACTATGTAGAGCATTGATCCGTTGAAGTAGCGCCATCAATTATAAATGATTATTACGTAATACCTAATTTGAATGTTATGTTTGTACACGTATTTTCCGTTGATTGCATATGTGACTAAACGTCGTGTATCAGAATGAAGTCAGACACTGAAACGAGTGCATGGTCTCCGCCTTTTTTTAAGTTGTGTCTTCTGTTTAAGGCTAAGTCCTGGGCCGGACACAACAAACCCCACCATGTCCCCATCTCATCCACACGCTCTGCAATCAAAATGTTATATGGTTGCATGATATATACATGTTATTTCCTGACAATATACATTCGAAGTATATTAGACATTTAAATACATTTTAGGGCTTTGAAATGAATATAAAATCTTTTTATCGCTGACCGTTTTGCATATATTGTACTGACTATGCAACTACACCGTTCCTTGTATAAAAGGAAGAGTGGAACATGCTAAAGACCTAGACTATACCGTTACGGTAATGCCGGTATGGTATTAGGAGTGCTGGTTGGTTGACAATGGCCTATGCATAACGTTTTATCAGTGGTTGATAGACTAGACACACGCTTTACCATTGCCACCACCTACAAACATAATCTCATTTGTTAAAAACATAATGTGATATATTAAGCAGTATCAAAGTTTATGTCAATGATTTTATAAAAATAATCTCTACCCTCTTTTTATAGTTTCTTTGAAATTTATTTTGATTTCAGTTTCTTCATCCTGGTTTGACCGCACAGAAAGTACTTTTCTCCAACAACAAATGCAAAATATATGACTTTTATCTGTCCCAAGATGCTGCTAAGAAAGTCACGTATCTAAAATCAAAGGTAATTTGCGTTTTTTAGTTATGCAAAGTTTAACAAAAAAAATAAAACGTTTCATTGTATTGCGTAGAATACCTTTGCACGCATCGTGTTTAAGAATAAAGTACGTCAGCACTCCTTAATAAATCGCTTCATAATTAATACCCCTGAGATATGATAAAATATGGATAACTATGTATAGGATTCGTACTAAATTAGACGAAATGTAGTAAACATTCTTTATTATGTTAATGTTGTCCTCGTAATTATATATTGAAATCTAAATCAAATCATATAGCCTACGTGGAATCATTAATATTATAATATTATGTATATATATATATGTTTATATTATTCTACTTTAACACCCATATAATTAAATTTCTGACCAATGATACGCGACCACGTCAGTGGGAAATACCCTTAAGGATGCAAATGTTAGAATTTTACATATGGATTATATGTCGATCTGAGTTGTTTCTCTTTAACAATTATTTTATTTTAAACATGTATAGGGTAGCTATAACTTCAACCAACTACCGCCTGAGTCATTTGATGACAATAGTGAATATTCATTATCTGGTGACATATGGGGCATCGCAGTCATGACGTGGCAAGTGTTTACTTTTGGTAAGTAAGTTAACAAGGTTTGTTTCTTTATGTAAAGGGTCAGTTTTATCGTTATATATGAGGTTGTAAATTTGGGATATATATAAACAATTGTCCAACTTTTGCGGAAACTTGTGCTCTAAATACTACAAGAGAGTTTGTCGTCAATCGTCAAAATTATGTTACAAAGTGAATAACGATGGTACTACCTCCACAACATAGCATAATTTTGATTTGGCTTTCATATGCAGTTTAATCGAATGGTGTTATGCATGTCTATGCTACTGTGTTTTAACACAGT
Source organism: Molpadia intermedia (assembly GCA_027574765.1). Lineage (NCBI taxonomy): Eukaryota > Metazoa > Echinodermata > Holothuroidea > Molpadida > Molpadiidae > Molpadia > Molpadia intermedia. The sequence goes on from JAODAF010634173.1 coordinate 10,407, forward strand.
AACACATGATACAAATTATTAATTGTCAACACTTAACATGGTCTGTTCATCCACAGATGAGATCTTCTTTATAATTATAATATTTCTGAACAAATCGAACCATACGCTACTTATTACAGCGTTTTTAACACATTATGCTTTTCTTTGCTACAAATATGTAACACGTGTTACCATGTTATGACACAGTAGTCTGGTAGTTGAAGTGAAAAAAATGGACCTACCCGGAACAAAATGGTATAAAGCTGATTTTGGTGTCATTGGAAGCGCGATCTTTCATAGAACAACATATTGAATTTTTGAGGTAATTTCTGTCTTTTTTATAGCAAAGGCACACGTAACCCCAGTGGATTACCACCTCAAAAAACAAAATTACAGAACTTATATAGGTGAACCTTGGTTCACATATCTTACTTGACCTATACTTAGGAGATACATATGAGGGCATTCGGTCATTAATGTGATTCAACTGCTTCTGCGTGGATTGTAAGAGCTGAAATCAGAGAAAGAGAATACAATCATACCCAGCCAATGAAGACGTTGGAAACATTGAGCAAGGTATACAATGGGCACCTCGTCACATACAAACATGCACTGTCCCAGCAGTGGGGGAGGCTGAGGGATTTCGCCTTCGAGTACAGAGGAAACACTTACGTGTTCACCTACCAACCCTTCGGTCTATCCTCCTTGCGTCTTCATCAGAGTCGCAGGGGCGGTTGTGGTCAAATTATGGCGAGGGATAATGCTCTTCGCTTACATCGACGACTGGGTGGTTCTAACGGAATCAGAAAGCCAGTCGCGGGCCACCCTTCTACACTCGTTAGGATGGGTGATCAACTTGAAAAAGTCACATCTCACCCCAACTCAGTCGTTGACTTATCTGGCGGCAAGAAATGAAGGAACTAGGCGCCCTTATGTCCACATCCTCTAGTCCGGCGGGGACTTGGCTAAGAGTGCTGGGAATGATGGCAAGCATGATCGATATTGTCCCCATATGCCGCTTGCGAATGCGCCCATTACAGTTTCAACTCCTCTCTACATTCAGACCAGCGTCTCGTGGCCTCAAAGTCCTGGTCCCACTTGCCCCGCGATTCGCCCTCACATGGAGTGGTGGCGTCTACAGGCAAACCTGCAAGAGGGAATAGAGTTCGACGTCTGGCGGCCCCAGATGACGGTCACAACCGACGCGTCACTGTCAGGTTGGGACCTTCCTCGAGAGCCAAACGCTCTCAGTGACATTGTCCCAGAAGGAGAGACGTTGCGAAGTCTTGGGCCGTCAAACTCTGGTCTTCTCCAACAACACGACTGTGGTAGCCTACATAAACTGACTTTCTGCATGGAGTCTATCAGGGATTCCCTCAGAGCACAGGGACTTCCTGCAGACGTTGCTGATCTGGCGGCCGGATCGATGAGGCTATCCACATTCAGCACTTACGATTCTAGATTTTCAAGATTCTATCGGTGGTGCTCAGAGAACGAGACCGTCTTTACGTAGTGCGTCTCTAGAGCAGGTATCCTCATTCTTAAAGTGTGTGTTTGACGAGGGAAAGCAGGTCAGCACAATTTAGAATTACCAGTCGGCCATAGCAGCGATCCATCAAGGTTTTCCGGACGGATCGACGCTAGGCAACAATGTTCTGGCGCAGCTGGTGAGTGGGATGACTCTAGCTCGTCCCGTGGTCAGGAATCTAGCTCCAACCTGGTCCATCAACTCGGTTCTCGAGGTGCCGTACGAACCGATGGCGGATGTCTCCTTACAAGATTTGACTCACAAGACCCTTTTGCTGGTTACGGAAGCCTCAAGCTCTTTCTTCGTTGCCAGGGCACATCAGGTTTGACTGGTACGACTGGTCCCCGACCCGGGATTCCTTCCGAAGAACCAGTTTGTTCCCGGGGACATCTTCATCCCCGAGATCATGACACTCTCCTCGGTCTCCAAGGATAGGTTCTGGTGCCCGGTTACGGCCTTGAAATGGTATCTCCACAAAACTAAGGACATTCGCACTTCCTCGAGGCTATTCATCCTTCCAAGGAGCCATTACAGGGCAGTCTCTAGTGATACCATTTCGAGGTGGCTGACCGAGGTTATATCGCCGCATACACGGAGAAGGGTCAGGGCACACGATGTCCGTGGGCTGGCGGCGTCAAATGTGTTATTCGCGGGGGTCCCAGTGCAGGATATTCTTAAAGCCACAGCCTAGAAACTGCATTCAACCTGCGTCGCCTGCTATCCCACGGACATTCTGTCCGCCGAAGCGGCATTTGGCCGATCCGTTCTGACGAGCGCCCCAAGGACGCGCCACCGGCCACGTAGTACGGTATTTGGATGTGAGCAGGGTAAGTACTAGTAAGCGCTGTGAATTCCCCAAAACTTACTGGTTTGGGTATTCACGAGCGTCCAGACTTACCCTGCTAAATTGTCAACCGCCCACCCCACTTGGGGGCAGAGAACTAGGACATACTGGTTAGAGCATGAGGGAGTGGCCCTCCCTTCTCCGGCGACCACCGGCATGGGACATGTTACAAGCATAATGGGACACAATAACCTCGTAATACCTCCTCTGGCTTCTCAGGGCAAGCCCAATGTCCGGAGGAGTTCGACCAGGTGGTCCCGCTGGTGGAAAGCCTCGGTCAGTTATCCGGCAGTTTTGCACTTGACCGTGGGTGGTACGGGTCGTTCGTATCACTCCAGCAAGAACGATAGCGTGTGTGGCATTGTGGGTAATGGGTTGGTGACCCGTATTATCAGGGAGTGTGCCCATTCTTCCTTCCGTAATTAGGCTAGATGTGAGCAGGGTAAGTATATATGCTCGTGAATACCCAAACCAGTAAGTTATATTGGAATAGCTTGGTTGAAACATTTAACATAACTTCAGACCAAGTGTACTAAATTTATCTATATGG
>JAODAF010634282.1:0-13301 GCA_027574765.1 Molpadia intermedia
TACGGGTGGACCCACGTTCGTAATATTCCTCCTCCTCTAGCTCAAAATTTCAATGGTCATGGTATATAAATTTTTACGAAATTGAAAAGTACGACTCTTCAGCTTTCATATGTGGGATAGCACATGTTATTTGAAAACAAATTAAAAATCGGATTTAGTGTGTAAGTCAATGGAGAAATTAATGGTGGTATGTGACCTTAATATCGGACGCGCCGCTACGTACTGTGCAACATGTTCACTTGACGTAAGCGCGTTAACTTTATAAAGTTATAAAGGTTCACGCGTTCATCCTAAATAGGCTATGATACATCTTCCAAATTTAAAGCCCAACTACAGTTCCACCATGTCATATGATGTATATTATCATAGTATATTTATGTATGAATATGCATGAACCACATTCTAATTACATCATACCTCATTATATATTCTACTATATAAGCCACTGTATACACGTGTTGTATTCTCTTCTGTTCCTGCTGCTTGGAGACCTAACATGAATAAAGTATATCTGTGTATTGCCATACCGTTACCTCTTCTCAGTTGATGTCTATCTCGTATCCTTATCGACCAGCACTCAAGAATATAACACACCAATGATACAAGTTTTAAAAGAAAACTTTCGGACAAATGGTATAAAAAACATTTAAAACACCGACGTAGTAAAATAAAACATGTAAAAAAACAAATTGTTCATCTGTAGGCTACGTTTAACAAATCTGGACCTCCGCCAGGGCCAGGCGATTTTGCGCTCACTACACCTCCTCCCCCAATGTGTTTCTCTGTGTACTATTTTGTCCGATTATTTTGTCCGATTATGGTTCTTCCTTCGTAAGATTTCCGAAGTCCTTTGTATGGGGTGAATCTAGGTACGAGATCTCTTTGCCTTATTTACGCTGAACTGTTTTCAGATATATATGGCCCTTTTAACGATATATATCGTATAGGCTATAATTCGTAAGGCCTAATTATAACTGACTACTTATAACTGACTACTATATAGGCTACATTATGTGTATTCGTTCTTCTTTGTTGATCCTGTGAGACGAAAGAATAGATAAATGAAAAGTCCACTGTATTTTCTTTCAAACTGATGTATTTTATGAATCGATCTCTTTTCTTGATTGTTGTAAATGATTGTTATAAAGATTGCCAATTGAAAAACAAGCGCTGATTAGAAAATTGATGAAAATATAATTTGTAAATCTTAAGAGTAGCCTATCAATACATTCGCTAGCGTGACTTTCTTTCAAGTGATCGGTTGCGCGGTTTTACGAAACTTAACTTTTCTCTAACTTCACGGCCCACGCCTTAAGTCTGCGCAGACGCCTGACTTCTAATGATAAAATCAACGGAAGAATGGCGTAGCCAAACTAATCGTCTGTGATTGGCCCAAGAGAAAGAGAAATAATGTAATTGAATGTACACTAATAATCTCAGTAATGAATATTCATGCCTTTGGAAATTTCCTATATCGCAATAGCTTTCTTGAAGTCACGTACACAGGGTATGTCGGTGAAGTTGAAAGGAATCGACCTGAGATTCGTTCTTCGAACAGAATATAGGTTAAACATAAGAATTGACTCTATAAACAGACTTGACTGACATGATTTAAATTGTATGTCAACTTGATAACAGTAGTATGGGGGTATTAAAGGAGCGTTTAGAACATCATTACCGGTACCTGACAATACGCCAGGAAATTGCATCTAGCGGTGCAAGCCCCCGACCCCCCAGGTCATCGACGCTCGCATACGTAGATCCGGACGTGACCAGTGACGGATAAATCTCCAGTTGAAACACTTTCCAGCTGGTTCCAGTTGAAACCAGTTCATTCCAGTTGAACGTTGAAACCTCAGTTAGCTTTTCAATTTTAACCAGTTGATCACATCAGTTAGGATCAGTTCATCCCAGTTAGAACCAGTTCATAGATGATAATGGAAATTGGAACAAATCCCACATGGGTTGAATTTCGAAATTTCATCTGGGTAGATCCGTACATACACATTCACGCGGGGACGAATGCATAACTACTCCGATCAATTTGATATCATAGCACAGTTTCCCTCATTGGCTTTTGTTTCTATAATTCCTCAAATAAAACCCATTGTATCGTGGTTTCCGAGGGCCGAAATCGTTAACACTGAAGCGTGCCATCAACAGCTGAGGTATATTCTTCAACTTTATTACAGGACCTTGCCAAATGTTATGTCTTATGCCGCCCTTGCAGACAATTCAAGAGCGAATATGGCAATAATTATAAATCTACTTCGCATTGAGATTCATAAGTCATCAGTTACCGAGGCAATTAATTCTTGGTTGACCGACTACTTACCCGTGCACACAGTATGTTTTAAAATTTACCTTCCAATTTTACTTGAAATGCATTCTACTTTAGTGGAAGTTTAATTTGTCGGTAGGTCTATCACTGTATTTTACTTCTTCTTTTTTTTACGTGGAATTGTGAAACGGCTAATTGCCTTACGCCTACGCCTCCATCATGTAGGAATCATTAAACCTCGTAGCTATAGTTCCACAATTTACAATGTCCGAATATATAAAGTATAATCAAGCAATTAAACAATACAGAAACGCCTTGTCATGGCAGGAAGGGATAATTTTCCGCCTCTCATCTTTTCGGCGACATCAAGAAAGCGTCTTAACTTTTGTGTTATATATTTTTCGAATTTCCTTAATGGCCACAACTTGGACAATAGTAAAAACCAACATCGGAATTTAATAAAGTTGTTTAAAACATCATCATCAGAGTCGAATTGAGAAGTGAAATTCTCAATTTATCGATTACACAGTAATGGTGTTTCAGCAACAGCGAAAAATCATATACGCGAAAAATCGATATGAATTCAGAGTATTTACTTTAAGTACTAGTTTGCAATAGTATCAAAACACTAAATGGACAGAAGAGCAATTAGGTCTGTTATGCTGCTATGTTCTAAAGGAAAGCGGTGACACGTCCTAAATAACTTAAATACCTTTACAAACGATCAATAAATGGAAAAACGTAAAATTTGGTATTGTCCAGATAAGTGCTGAAGATAAGTGCTGAAGCACTTATCTGGACAATACCAAATTTTACGTTTGATCGTTTTGACCAATTAACAAATATAGGCCTCTGTAGACCTATATCTCTTCGTCTATAGCTTACATATCCACAGGGATTTAATGGGCTAAATGTTAATAAAATTGTAACAAATTACAATTATCTAGATCTAGAAGTAAAATGTCCAATAATCAGATAATACTATATGCAAATTAGCTAAGTAACAAACTAATATATAGTACACTGATGTTACATTGCATATATATATATGTATATTATACAACAAAAGGAATTTGATTTCTATTTATTCATCCGGCGAAAGATATTACTAGGAACTAAGGAACTAGTGCCTGGTGAGTCCTTGTTGCAATGTCTTTCGCCTGGTGAATTACGATAGCCCAAATGGCATAGGCAGTTGCACATAAAGCAATATAGATGTAGGTTCGAGTCCTGCTGGTACTACATTTACTCCAATATTCCAAAATTCTTTCCCTTGTTCATAAAAGCGAGACGCCAGTACTTAGGTCGAAGTGCTCATTAATATCTACACAAACCTGCAAATAAATAAAAAAAATTGACACGTACTTCAGAAATGTATAGTATACCCTGTGTTACAGTTCATTTAGACTACAATTACCAGTTAATCCTGTGGACATTTCAAAGAATACCCTAATCATGATTAGTCCTGAATCTTGACAATTTGTGCCTCGGGCCCATTGGAAACCATTTATGGTTTCACTCATAAGCTTGGAAAATGAAAATAGTTGCTAAGATTATGTATTGTTATAATAATCCATACATGACACTGTTGGTGAAGGGAAGCATTCGTTTAACAAGAGTGACATTAACTTGGTATATAGGATATTAGTTTTAACAGCTACGGCAATAAATAGAATGGAAGTAAATGACAAGTATTTTAATAATGAAACTGACAGGTAGAATCCATTTCAGTCGAAGTATCATGGCACACGTACGTTAGTTAATTATGTATTGTATGAACTTTACTTGGTTTCTTTGGTACAGAGCCAGTAACCATTTTAATATAAATGACTTGCAGATACTGAATACACTTCTTTGTCGTAATTCTTACATCAAAACATCATGACCACACTTAAGAATTTAAGAAGCTTTTAAGCTGGGAAGAATTTCCACGAAGTACTAATTGACCTCAATGGTCAAGAGCCTGTGAGTTTATTGGGTATTCTTTATTATTGGTTATTCTTCGTTGGTTATTCTTTGTACTCCGAATTTAGCATAATATTGATATTATGCACTTTTAGTACGACTGTCTGTTCTTTACCTTGCGGAATATATTTCTGTGCTATGTTAGCAGACTCCATGATTTAAAAGGCTCTAACGTAGTTAGTTCGAGACGTTCTAAAACAAATGGGTTATAAATATATAATGCATCAACTTTGAGTGCCCGGCCGGGCACGGTGGTTTGTCAGATTGTTGCTAAGTGAATTTTCGTGATTTGGGAAGGGGGTGTGTCAAATCAGGGAAAGCAAAAAAGAGGCAAATATCAACTTGATCATCACATGTACTCAAATGTTAAGCTCGTGCTAGGCTACTGTAAAAAATATCACGTGATTGGCAGAAAAATTGTGGTTTCAACAACTCATACTTTCTTAAAAGAAGAGTGGTAATCACTCGAAAATAGTGCCACAAGGGCGCTCTCGATGGCCAAGTGAAATTTCATTCCTTTTGGAGTGACCTTTCATTTTGGATCAAATTTCACTCGAAGAGAGATTAAGTCCATCAGTAAAATTTCACTCGTTACGAGTGATAATTTACTCCGAGTCCAAGAACACTCGATAAAAGAGTGATCCCTTAATTATGACACTACCTTGAGCTATTCTCACTCTTTTACGTTAAGAGAGACAGCGATATTACTTTCATTTTCAACGATCTTTCATTTTTCTGTAAACAGGACATGTTATAGTTGGAGAACAACACCGTTTAGTTTAAGTGTCCCATTGAGTTTGCCATAACATTACCCCTCTCAAGTGACCGAAAATTCACATTTCTCAATTTGTGTTTTTTAGTTATTAAATTATTTCTCTTGACATGTATTGAAAACAGCCAAGGGAGCAAACATGACCAACCAAGATTATTCCATAATTGCTTTGTTGATGCAACTGAAGGAATAATTTTCTGCATTTGTAATGAAAAGTTTATATATATGAAATATATAGTTATGGTTTAGTTGTTTTCTTTACTAAAGTAACAGTTAAATTAAAGGAGTAAGATGCAGATGAAACCAACAACAATAATTACTGATACTGTGCAAAGAAACTGTAAAAGAAGTAGTATCACATATACATAACCATGGATAGACAACATTTCTGACACACCAAAAGGTCCTTTTTTATTGATATAAATGGGTACTTAGCTATGCATATTAATATATTAAGGGCCCCAGCATATCAGCATCAACCGGTGCATGCAAGGCAGGAAGCAAACCTGATTGTCAGATGTCTCGATTCGATTCCAGTTAAATACCTATCCCCGAAACTAAATGAACAGAAACGTTCTACTGACTATCCCAGATTACAAATGCCCAGTGAAACCTCAACACGCTCAGATGAGAAACTTGGCTTTGAACGCCAACTGGTAAAATATTATCGCACATTACCCCAATAGTACAATGACATTGTCCTGACTGACATGACCCATCACTTAGCTTTAAAGAGGAAACATGGTAGTCCAGAACTGAGCTTGCATTCGTTCCCAAATAAGCTGAACCATTACGTCCAATAGTCCCTAATCAGTCTCCCGCCCACCTACAAGAACAAGTGTGCGTCATATAGACAAGACATGGACTCGTACTTTGAATGTTAACATGTTGCATTATCTTACTTTTAGTAATATCGCACACAATCCTAATTCAGTGTAAGATCTACTTTATTATGTCTAAACATGCACATAAACCCAAGCGCGCCGGAAGCACGGTGCAGCGGGAGCAGCTACCCTGCTCTTCTGCCACGTGGGCAGCGAGGCAGCTCTGTGGAGCTTACTTATCACAAGCAATAAGGAAACAAATATCGCTAACTTAACATTGCACATCATGTAATAAAAGATGCAATTTGTACTCAACAATTTACAGAAAATCACCAGAATATTAATTAGAATAATGAACGCTGATGGTCTCGATAACTTTATCATGGTAATCACAAAACAAATCGGTTATACCTCACCTTTCATAACACTCTTTCATTCTTGATACGCTTGTACGATATTTCCTGTCCTAATTTAAAGGCGTAGCATAATCTAAGAACATTTAGTGACATCATATACTCATTTGCATAAACCAAACTCATATTCAGCGAACAAGACATTACAATGCCACCGCCAGACGTAGTGATACTCTGTTTTATTTATCTTCGTCAGCGGAAACTAAATACAGGTTGGCTCTTAGATAGGAGAAGATTTATAATTATTTTTCAAAAAATTAAACGGGACAGTTCAGTAGCAATAGTGAATATCAATTTTACCTGATTGGATTGAATACACAACTTTTAGATTTTGTTTGATGAAATGACGCTGGTAAATTAGATAAAAAACACTGCTTGTTAGGAAACGGATTAATCTGTATTTTGAAAGTGTAGATTATTTTACACATCGCTGAAAGTGGATTTAATCCTAGTGAATCAGAAACACTAATATGATAAATTATTTTGTATTATAAGTACCGGTAACATTCAGTTTGATAATCTTTTCAAGTAAACAGAAACATTTTAATGTAACCATGGCAACTCTCAAGTTAGTCGATTAGTACCGCTGGAAGACCAACAACGATGAACTGGGAGGACTATTTTTCGGAAGGCTACCAGAATTCGCAATATTTATGATCTAAACAAATGATTCTATAAGGAATGTATGTGTTTTTAATGGAACAAAACAGACACAGTTAATGTGAAGGAAAATCTTCCTATGAATTCCGTATTATACTTCATCGAGGTCCCTGTTAATAATTCTTTTACAATTAAATACAATTTTTATAAAGGTTTATAATTTATATGGTTGGTTTTTGCTTTGGAATAAAGACCCGTATTGAAGAATAATAACAAAGGAAGCAGAAATCAAAGAATTATAGTAGTTGTGTTTTTATTTTGTAGGTAGATCATACAATACCTTATAAGAAATTCAGCAAAGTGAATGGATGTTAATACAGAGGCAATACTCACTTGCTAAGGACATCGTTTTATGAGACTTCCGTAATCGTATTAAATTACTTAAAACGTTTGTTTTTCATGTACTTGGCAATTCGATTGATTTAGTTGAATAGAGTATTCTATCTTAAGCGACGTATATATGAAAGTTTGTATAGGCGACAGGGACTCTTGTGAGCTTGTATTGCTTTACGTCTATGCGGTATATGACCGGACTACTTCATAAATATGCCAATATTTATATTGCATAACACAATTTGTGGCAATTCGATTGATTTAGTTGACGGTATTCTATCTTAAACGACGTATATATGAAAGTTTGTATAGGCGACAGGGAGTCTTGTGAGCTTGCATTGCTTTACGTCTATGCAAGACAGTATATGACCGGACTACTTCAATTTAAATATTATAAAAGTCTAAAGACAAAACGATTTTGACTTGTTGAACTCCATGAACATGCAACGTTACCATAGCACTCGCGAAAGTACATAGACTAGCTGAAGAACATTAAATAACTAGTCTCCCGGTTCATCAGGATATACTCTCAGCATAAAATATTATCATAATGGAAAACAACACCAATTTTTACATTGTGAACCATTTTCCCAGTTGGATCCATGCTTCTTGCTACTTTGTAATTGGATCTTTTGCGATTTGTGGGAATATCGTTAATATGTTAGTGTTTCCTAAACTAACATCTTTCCCGGAATCAGCGAAAGTATTCTTTACAATGCTTTCTATTTGTGATTTGTTTGTTGGGGTAGCTGTACTTAGTAATGTCCCGTCAGCATGGGTAGATCATTGGATTTTTGGAGACGGATTGTGTAAATTATTTGCTTTACTGATCTTTTGCTCTGCTGGTACCGGAGGAAGCGTCTTGCTCTTACTCAATATCGACAGGTTTTACGCGATATCAAAGCCATTCTTTCACGTTCGTGTTGTCACGAAAACCAAAGTTTATGTCGCCTGTGTTATTTCATTTATAGTGTGGGTTTGCTCCGGCATATTTTATGGAACAGCCGATACTTTTTTGGATAATCTTATTTATTCCTGGATTTATCGGAAGTGTTTTATGCAATTGATCAATCTAGAAGGATTTTACGCAGTTCTACTCTCATTCCTTCTTTATTGGCAATGTTTCGTCCTCGTTATCATCTACATTAAGATCTGGCACATCTCAGGAAAGCATGCGAGGCGAATAGCGAACCAACCTGGATTATCAACAACTGGAACTTCTTCTCTACACGAGACAGAGACCGTTTCGACAGACAAAGGTCATGCTGGTGTAAAAATCAAAACTAGAGGATCGGACAACAAGGCAATACGGACGACGCTTCTCGTGACAGGGGCGTATCTTGGTGCGTGGATTCCTTATTCCACCTGTGTTGTTTTAGAGTTAGTAGGTGTCCAAATTCCTCCTGAAATCCACTCTTTCTCTTCGTTATGTGTGGTGTCTAACTCATGTTGGAATACTATTGTTTATTCACTTTGTAACAGAAACTTTCGTGAGAAGTCGAAAAAGCTGCTCGGAAAATGCCTGTGCAGGAAGAGATGACATTAAAGGATTCTGAGATTTGTAACCATGTGTTTTTCCGATACTTATACCGTATACCATCTACCACAAACCCTGTTTATTCCCATTTTTCTGATGTTGTAATATTATTTCTTAACATTTGCATTATAGCTACTATTTTGTATTTGATTGCCATTGTGGAGAGGGCATGAGTCGCGACATGCTTGGGCAGGTTGAAGACGAGGAGATACATCCTAATTAATATGCTTGTTTAATACTAGTTGTAAATGCGGGCGAAACCCGGGAAGCTTTTGGCCTTTAAGTTTAAAATACCTCATACGCATTACCAAATGTAACAGTAAATTTGATCCGCGAATAGGAAAAATAATTAGTATACGTGAACCCAAGAAAGCTCGAAGCCTTTTATGATTTTATTTGTGTTTAAACTACCTTACTCGTACATCGTCGGTTGAAGTGGTTGTAAATCTAAACATGGACAGAAATGTTTCTCTTTTATTTTATATATATGAGACACCCCCACACACCAGGTAGCTACGTCCCTGGAGGAAGCCATCCATGTTATTGCATGGATATGTATGATTACAAAATTGCAGGATATTCCCAATGTGACACAAATCTCCAAATCTCGCCTTAATTTGTTCCCTGAATGGCAAGGAGTTGAGTAACAGTCAGTAAATCTAATCATACGAACAAAGAGAGAAGTAGTTTTATATGCTTCATCAGAATCAAGGAAAGCTTATAACCCAAAACTAATAGCTTAACAATGTAAAGTTAATATAACCTTTCTATGGTACACCTCCGAGGGGTGTTGAGTTACACCCAAGTCACTGGAATGAAAGATAGAATGGTACCCCTGAAACTACCAGAAAAGGCATAACCCAAATATGAACTGTCCGTTTTCAGAATATTCGCCCACACGAGGTAGGAGAATACATGTTAAGTTTAGAGCAAAGTTTATAATTATGTACCTAAAAGAAGTGCATCTCTATAACAGCGAGATGCTATCTGGCCATTAAAGTGAAACAAACAAGACTAACCATTAGAAATGCTACTTAGGCATCTCGTCCATTCATTGTATCTTCCGTCTCCTGACGCCGCAATACTTAACATATGATAAGTATTCTACATAGACACGTCAGAAAATTGTTGACTCTTGTGATAAAATGCGCAATTTGTAAAACAAAATACAGAGTAGCCACGGGATATTAATGGAACTCCTTTTGGTTCGATAAACATAATAGGACAACCATAAAACAATCCTTAAGTCATTCATTTCTAATCACCCAGATTACAGACATATTTTAATCTAAGAACAATTAGTGACATCATACGCATTGGCATAACCCAAACTCATATTGCGTGAACAAGACATTTCTAGCCACTTACTGACGTAGATAAAACACTGTTTACTTCCTTTGCTTGACGGGAAATAACTACGTGGCTTTTACGAGAAAATTGAGTTGCATGGCAATAGTGAATACGGTAACAATTTTATCAGGAAAGATTGTGTATACAAAGTATACAAATGGTTCTTATAGTTTTGATTGAAGAAATGTCACTGACATATAAAATAATAAACGATGTTAGAAAATGGATCAACGATGCAACAGCTCTATGTTTAATATGTAGATTAGTTTAGACACTGATATGTATTTATTTATTCATTTGCATTGCATATAATCGTCTGTTTGATAAAATGCTTTTCAAATAAAATCATTTAAAGTAACAAGGTCACCATCGTAGATATATTTAACTCCAAAGCCGATGGATTAGTACTGCGGCTGATAGAGCAACAACGATGAATTGTAAATAAGTTTTGTCTAAGCGAACAATGTGAGAAATGGATGTGTTTCAATAGAACAAAACAAAATTTAATATAAAGAAAACTCTTGTAATGGATTTTTGTGTCATTCACTAATATTTCGGACATGTGGTCGTTAAAACAGTCCCTTTAACAACCGGGGAAGAGAGAGTTGATATGAAACGATTCTCAGTGAATTAAGTTTGTGGTAAATCTGCTTGGTAATGTCCCGTCAGCGTGGGTAGATCATTGGAACGGATCAGTGTGCAAATTATTTGCTTTACTGATGTTTTTCTCTGCCGGTAGTTGCATATAATTGAGGAAGAATCTTACTCAATGTCGACAGGTTTTACGCAATGTCAAATTTTATGTCTTGTATTTTGTGTCTTGTTTGTGTGTTTTCCTTTTGTGGTAATGACACCAGTAATAACACCAGTAATAACACCAGTAAAAGGGAAAATAATTGTTGTGTTTACCAACAAATATGTCGAAAATCCGTGTGTGAAACAGTCAAAACCAAATTAACAGGGAATGGATATATTTGTAACTGTATAATGGTCGGGATTGCGTGTCTCACTTTGAGAGGTTTTGGGCGCTTCCGGTTTTCATGCTCATATACTGAAACTGCTCATGCACTGAATTATGTACTCTACGAAATACTTTAGTATCAATGTCGGCAATATCTTCGTGATTTGAAGTCTGTATAGTCATTGGTACAGAAAATTGCGTTACTATAAAAAAAGTAACAAGGGCCTATTTATTAATTTAAATTAACAATACAATTACAGTTTTACTATCATATATGTTTCCTTAACAGGTATATTTTGAGGTCTATTCAAAAGTAAAACCTTTCTTTCTCGTGATATTTTCGCCTTGCACTTTGCCGCGATAGTTGCTATAAATCAAGAATATTCAAATTTTTTACATGGCGCCGGTGAACCTGATGTTACATTATTGGTTCCGCGCGTTTGTGTGTACAAATAACTATAATGCTACTATAGACACATTTTTTGACGTTTTATTTGTTGGGTACAGATGGACCTATAGGCCCCTATACTGTTTCGGTTGTAAATAGACAAACAGTGGCCAGGCTTATAGTGGGGCATAATTTGTAACAAAACAATTATTGCAAACGACTGGCTGTCAGTCTGAGAGTGCTTTTGATGATTGATGAACTTCATGTCTTAATAAACGTCAACAGGTATCTGTGGTTAATAGAATACAATGGATAAATGTTCAATAAGCAATCACTCGGGAGAAGATTCTGACAATATGTGACATCATGAACAGAGGTCAAACGTTATTTGAGGTTGCCAGGGGCTGAATGCTGACCAGGCACCGTGGCCAGGAATTTGGCAATGGTGGGGCGAAGTTAAAACAAGACGAAACGAGTTTTAAATGACGCAATATATGAACGTTTACTGCCACCCATTGGAGGTTGTACATAACTGTTAAGCAACGCTCTGGAGTCTTTAGTTTCATTTTTGGAAGAAATTGTTTTTATTTTACCTATAAAATCCTGGTTTTTGTTTAGTATTTATAGGTGCAATGCTACAAAATACGTTTTTATGTTATTTGGTAGCAGTGTGAATTTTTCTGAATAATTGACACCAAAAAATACTGGAATTATTAGCGATATGAAAAGACAAAATAATATACTCAAGGAGGGGGCGGTCGCCTCCCTCGCCACCTCCTTGGCTACGCGCCTGATGCTAACATTCCAATAATGCCGATCTCTTCCTGGGAATTTGAAATCTAGCCATTGTCATGCACGATGGTAATGGAGATAAATGTTCTACCGAGTGCTATTTTCACTAATTTAAGTATATTTTGAATATTATAGTGGCGTTACTGTTTCTATGGAAAAGGGCAATCATGCTACATCCGGAAAATAGATGCATCCACGAAATGGAAACTTAAAAATCATCAATTAGTGAATCATATCTTATTACATTGTTACTCCAATGCCTGTTTCTTGGCCTGATTGAAAGTTTGCTGAAATTAGCTACATTTAGTCGTCAATATATAACGACGATTACTAAAAGGTACTAAGAGTAAGCTTGCATCTATTCGGTCATTAAATTTAAAGTGAGCATAATTTCCCGTATAGCTGATGAAGCAATTATCTTGTCGACTTGCGGTGAGCAGAATAACCTCAGTAAATGGCTAAATATGCATGTATTAATAACATTCTGTTGGTCATCGCGTTGATATTAAAGTAAAGTTAACAATAAATTGCTCTGTACTAGTTAAATAGCGCATAAAATCACTTTAAAAGGATTCTCAATGGCAGTTTGATATCTGCTATCAGCGTCACCATAAAACCATTGAATATTTAAAACTAAATGTGTGCCTATGTGATAATTCTCTAAACGATTTGTGCGGGTATCTGAAGTAGTAATGATGTAATGACTTAATATAAAAAGTATTTGACAGTATTTTACAAATATATATAGTACTAGTAAACTTTCGTGTAATGGACAACATCATCTAATTAATTATTGAGGACGGCACCAGGTAGATGCTACAAAACTGAGAGAAAAAATTGTGAACATGATATCTGAAGAACGTAATGCTCAGCGGATTTAATATTTTGTATACATGTATAATGGACATGAAAGTAAATTCGCATAGCTGATACAGTAATTACTGTTGTACGGTTGATCACTTTCGCCAGTAACTACTGGAGTGTGTTAAAAATTTTACCCTAACTCTAACCATAACCAGTAAGTA
>JAODAF010634392.1:0-13294 GCA_027574765.1 Molpadia intermedia
ATGAATGGAGATAAAAATGAGGGCGTCCGGTCATTAATGTGATTTAAGACCTCTGATGACGTCATCGTGAAGGCAGCAGACCTCGGCTATCGCCTCGGTCCGCTCAGCCTCCTCGATGACGTCATCATCGGTCTTAAATCACATTAATGATCGGACGCCCTCATAATCAATATAAGGTTCTATTCCGTTCAATCTATTGGTATAATTCGATATAGCTCATTTTGGGCGATAAAACTTACACAATTCTTGTAATAAAATCGAAGGTAATTATTCCAGTAAACGACGATGTAAACACACTTATATCTTTGGACTGTATAATTCGCAATGGCTCTCCTATTTTTTATCTTTCGTGGATGTACCATATTTCATTTGTCCGTCTTACAAGATTTGTCACAATCGATATTAAGCTTTACTTGTGTGTTGTTTCCTTTTCTATTCTTTTATATTATCCCTCGGGGCAGACTCTTTGGTAATATTACATGGCTAGATCACCTGAATCTCGTGAAACGCCGGTAATTCGAACATATCACTCATCAAGATAATCTCCGATTTAAAGAAATATGTCGCTTTTGAGATAAGACATGAACCAGGAGGGATATTATAGGACACCCTGGAAACGATATATACTGACAACCTGCTAGAAATTTATTTTAAAGCAGTAATCAGGGTTTGAATTGGTACTGTGTTTTTTCCAAAGGTTTTTGTCACTCAGTAACTAATTTGCAATTAAATATGGTACACATTTTACAGCTGCCTATAAAAGTCATAATTATTAATTGACAGTAGACGTTCGATTGACATTATTTCCTAATCTTTGCGTAGAATATTCAACATTTATTTGGATTTGGATACTAATTGTCTAAATACTAATTTAAGCCAAAAGTTTAGTGGTAAAGCTGCTATATCTGTAAACGTTGGGAAGGTTTAAAATTGTCATAATCTCGTCTTGAAAATTGTTAGCTACTCCACTGCTATATTTATAAAACAAAATAAAGATTGCGTAGGATTTGTTTGGAACCTATACTATACGTTTGAGCGCGTTCTATCGTGTGACTCAAGGGTAAATGAATCGATATTATATACCAATACTCCTGCACACACAACTTATATAGAGGTCGCACCTCATTTCATCTTATGAGCGATGTATAACCTAAAATCCTAGTTGAACTATGACAAATTTAGTCGTTGGGCGTTAAATAACGTTTGAAGAAAGCACAATAAGCAGCTCCTAATTACCCAAAGGGCCTGTCATATGTCATTACGTTACCCAACGTTTTGTTTGAGATCATGCGTAGTTTGTTCGTTATATGTCACTCTACGTGTTAGTGATATGGTAATAAATCAATGACCATCTTTGGTCAGATGGAGATTGATTTTCCAGTCCCTTATAGATAATAATTTTGCATATGTTTGTACTCGCATATGTTTGTTTTCCTAAAATTGTGATAAACACCGATGTAATTGTTGTCTGGCTAGGTCTATAATCCAAATGAAAGGGGTTGTGGGAAGCATTGAATGTAACTTTTTGAATGTAACGGTTTTAACTATTAGTCTCTCAACTTAGAAGATACTCCATTGCATTTCATTGGGGTTTTCTGTCTGACCAAATGATTTTTGTTGTTTACACATCTCTTACTAATTTTGACAATCGTTCATTTGCTGTCGAGGCACGCATTCAACCTGCCACTATATACCTTCATAACTGTACATGTCTCTATCTGTTCAACTGTCGTATATAATGCATCTATAATGCCTTTAACTAATAATATTACTTTCAGTCTGAAATTATTTATGGTTTGCAGTACGTCCGCGCCGAGGGACGGTAGCTCAACCACAAATCAGCCTTTCTTGAACCTTCTACCACAATACTCTGTTATCCTAAAAATGTAAGGATTCGTAACCTAACGAATATCCTGTACTGCTGCATGGTTTCATATAAATAACGAAAACAACAGGCATCAATAGGATGGATGACGTAATTTCACCAGCATTAACTGATAAAACACATTTCTCATATATTTGTTCGTGTGTCCGCGCCGAGGGACGCGGCCTTCCTTGAAACATCTTCCCCAATTCTCTGTTATCCTAAACATGTAAGGCTTCATAAATTAATGAATATCTTACCCACGTGGAGCTGTTAAAAGCGAAATTGAGTAATAACTAATTATCACGGTGTTATACTGCTATACATGGTTTTATATAAATAACGTAAACAACAGGAATACAACAAGTAACAATAGGTTGGATGACGTCATATCACCAGCATTAACTGATGAAACATATTTCTCATACATTTATTCGTAAAACATGGTAGTATAAGTTTCGTTATATGTTAACAGCAGATAAAAGTAAAAATTAAAGAAAAATATTAAAAAATGACACTAGTAACAAACATACTATAACATTAGAATGGAATTGATTCACTTTAAAATTCTGAATTAAAATATTTCTCTGACCCAAATTTTGAAATGCTGAACATATTCTTTGTACTAAAAAATAGGAGGCCTATGAAGTTCATTGATAGTGATACAAGTATAAAAGTCATAGAACAGTCATTTGCTAAAAACACAATATCAAATTAATATAATTTAATTTTATCTAAATTTAAGACTCGAAACAAATCATATCTTTCCTTTATGTGTCTTTCCAGTGGAAGTTCTGCAACAGCAAAGAGTAACATGTATAATTTGAAAATTAAACGAAAAATAGAATGGGGAGTAAATAGGCTCTTTAAATATAATGAAACAGATCCAAAGACATGTCTATAATAATATAATATTGAATTATGTATATGTCGTGTTATGTCAAGCTTTTGGTGGGTGGAACAATATCAGTAGTGCGCCAAAATACATAGGTGACATGAATATATACAATGTTACGACCAATAGAACTATACATATGTAATGTGTTTAGGAATTAAAAAGTTTTATAAACACATGTTTGCCTTCACTTTGTAAACATGTTTTTTAGAGTGTAGTCGTGCATTCCTAATTTCCTATATTCATACGTATTATCCCTCCCCCTTTTGAGAATTTTTGTAATAATTAGGTTGCTAAGATGCAAATTTGTGCAGTATTTTAAATTTTTTAAAGAATGGTCAAGAATTTTTTTAGCCTGTTCGTTTGTCGGATATTATTATTTTTGAGGCAGGTCCATTGAGTAAATATATTTATTTTAAATAAATCATAACATTAATTTAGTTGACTGGCACTTGCGAAAATCGCAGGAGACTGTATAATATAATTATATAAGAGTCATTCGTCGGGTCGTAATCACAGTTGTTATATGAGTCAAGTTTCATTGCCAACGAGAAGATCGAGTCGAACAGTTTCAATAATAGTGAATACTTACTAAATGACCTTGTTTTTACTTTAACTGGGGCAAAAATGGGTACGGTATGTAGCTTTCGCCTTTAAAATGGCAGTTTCACCTAAAATAATTGTACTTGATTTATACCCCTGGCAGACTTTAATCGGTAGTAAAATGTAGAACCATGTTCATGATTTTTATTGTCTTACATAGACAGACGAGACAAAGTGGTTCACCGTATCTGCGAGCCATTTTAAATCATTTTCTTGCATTCGGAAATGCAGAGCAGACACAGTAAAATGACGACAGGTTAATATAAACACACCTGCTCTTTTTAGATAAAATATTTATAAAAATACGGTGCTTACAGCTGGGAGGTCTTCCCGATTTAAATGATGTACAGAATTAAAGTGTAGTCCTAGGAGTAGTCATTGATTTTCTGTCCGATGGAGAGCTGTGCTTTGGAAAGTTGACCCATGGCATTTTTTATGAAGTAGTTGGAGGTTTTTAGTGTTAATATTCACAACAAGTCCCATAATGAATTAAGAACGTATTATGTTACCTATTTGCCTAAACTAATGGGGGCAAAGCGCTCGACATATTAAACATGTTGAAAGGTTATCCATATGTTTTGAATGTTTTGTGCGAATGTATGCTCAGTTTAAGCGCCTTCATTTTATAGGCCTACACATAAATGATGCATAGGCCTACAGAACACGAACATTAATTTGATAAAACGACATTAAAGTTCTTGGTGAGCGCTTCGTATTATTGTATTTGATTTAAAAGGGAATAACCTTTCATTATATGCAATGAGATACATGCACGCCACTGAATTCTGCCCGTCTAGTGTATGAAGTTATTTCGCTAAAAGCTATGTAATCATCCATTTCACCTGTATTATATTCGACAACTACTTTAACATGCAAGTGCGCAGGTACTTGTGGATATTTGTCAGTTGTACACGCGAACCATTACATATTTACGGTTTTAATTACTTCATAGAAAATGCAAACATTCTACCAAGGCTATACATTCAGTGAAATAATGCGTAACATGCAAGAGATATGTTGATGCAGGAACTATTAACAACAAAGAGCAGAAACAAACTCGCATATTCATGAGGAATGAAGATATCAATTTTAGCCTAAATGTGTATAGCGCTATGGAATCTGTTCTGACTGATATCATATGCGCGGGCGTGCCGCAGAAAACCGTAAACATTATATGCTGACTTTGATTTCCCTCGTGATTTATCAGTTACCGTGACAACTACTGAAACCCCGGATGATCGACCATCTTATATTTTTGGTAATTATAAACCACCAGATGTTCAGTTACATGTGTAAGTACTTGGTGTAACGTTAATATGTGGATAACTTCTGTGATCACATGACCAGATAAAAACGCTTAAAATGTAATTAATTGTATTTTTATTGATACATCAGACAGATCCAGAATTTACATAAAATCAGTGATCCGGATTCAGAGTGACAATAATGTTAAGTGTCGAACACAGATGGTTCTTGAAATATCGGCTGAAACCGACACTATTGAAGCTCTATAAAGTCTGTATCCTATCTGTGATGATGGGTCAAACTGGTATCATGACTATAGTGTGTCGTGATTATGTTTGATCTATCAATCTAATTGTTGAGTGAATTTTGGCATCTCTCAAGTATCAGTGCATGAACTGATCCATATTAAGATGCACGTTTAATTACATTATTCTCGTCCAATTCTTACGCTGAGATATACGTTATGCCAATTACATCCTCGCCGATACATTTACTGACTTGACTACAGTGGTTCAAAGTATAGTCAGATAAAGTTTATCCGTGTATACTTGTATGTGCTGAATGAGGTAAACCTTCAAAGGTCAAGGACAAGTGCCGTAATACAATCTACTGACATTTGCTTAAGACACATTCAGCAACATTGCTGGCGTTATGTTAACCTTAGAGGCAAAATGTAAGCGTAAAAATATAATTGCTGGCTTTTTCATTCCCATGGCACTTCCCTTTGTTCTGTTATTTTGGGTGGCTTGCATGCAAGTATCAAATAATGGTTAATTGGCTTTATGCGCTACAATTGCCACGTAGAGTATCAGTGGTTTATATATTTAGTAAAATTTACATATTAAACTTAGTTACACTTCTAAATTAGTTCAAATGAACCGTTCATTTTAAATAATAGCCCTAAATTGAAGCGTATTAGGGTTTCAAAATATTCCATAGATAGCAGTTAGAGAGTATGAGATATATTTAACGTAAAAATCATATGGATTACTGACTAAGCAATTTACAAATGCAATTGTAATTTCCAGTTGTGTGGTTTATTTCACAGTACAATTTGTAGTTAAAATATGCAAGATGACGGTAATATGGTTTTGAAAAAACGTTGTGCTAATCACAGCAATCTCCGATTGCACTTCCCAATTGAAGTGATAGTGTTTGGCTGTTTGCCAAGACAAAGTTTTATAATTGACCAGAGAACTTTAATATTTGTAATCAAAATTCTAGTTTTCTTTGGAATGGGTGTATGGTTTAATATCATAAGCTAACATTTTTGTCGCTACCTTTAACCACACCTAATCGGTTGTAGTAACTACTGTACAACTTAACAACAGGTGTGCTATGTGCGACAATGTATAGTCATGCTGTTTAACCAGATATTATGTATGATATGTATATCACGTGTTCCTGTTCTGGATATAGAACTGTAAATGCGATATTTACATCGTGCTGGTGGAACCTTTCTTCAGCTGTTTTATGGCCCACTGGGGCGCCTGCAAGTTGACCGGGTTTGATTCCCAGTGGGTTGGTAATTTTAATTTTAGCAGATATTTCATTATGCTTCTTATTTTTTACGTTCTTTGTTTTGAACTTAACTACAATATATAACCAGCATACATGTGTCGGTTCCAATTTCACTCAGATGCTGTATATGCCATTTATTTTTCAGCATTAATACTTTGTTAAGCTTGCCTGTAAAATTTGTCCTTGGTCTAAGTATACCTTTCCGGTTATCTGCACAGAACGTGACACCTTGACCAATGTTTGACCTATCTATATCTATTGTCCAATCCTTATACATCATTAATAGTCATTGGCTTCGATTTCATGTTATAGATTAGACGTTACGCGTGGATCAACTATATAACATGTACATACACGTTAATATGCATTTGTACAAGATCTAATTACCTTAGCAACACGCCAAATTCGCTGAAGTGGTGTTAGTCAATAATACTAATGCACATTCTGTATTCAGTTTACCTTTCGAAATGTCGATATTATAGGTCTCTCTGATAATTCCGTATAGTATTAAGTCGGTTTCAAAACAATAAGACATACGATATTGTCAAAATATTAAGAATTAATTCTCATGTGCCATCAAAGTAATACTAGCCGTGTCTTGAGTGACTTGAAAATAGATTTATATCAGCTATTATATGAATAAATTTGGTAACAACAATATATCTTAGCACACAATGTTGGCTTCGCTGAAAAATATACATTGTATGTATTACATTAACTGTTAAGTATTAGGGAAATATTACTGATTTTGGATTATAGCATCTATGATGTATACCTGTCATCAGAAACTCCATCAGTTCCCTTCCAAGGCCTCTATTCAATTTGATAAATCAAACAAACTTGGTCGGCTGTGTAGTATGCACCGCAAATTGACCACACCACTTCCATTTTACTTGAAAGAGTGCCTTCAAGTGACAGCTGCTGGGCCGAGCTGGCCTATGCTTTATAACTGTTTGTTTTATATATTAGTAAAGCAGAGACATGAAGGAAGAAGCACGTCCCATTTTCTAAAGGGCATGTTCCTGAAATGACTCCACTTGGCCAAGTTACAATGCCCCCTAATTGTTGCTGTATTACAACTGTGATTCAGTTTCAATTGTATTGAAAGGCGAATAATTAATAGTGCACGCACGTGTGCGTGGACTGAAAACTACTTTAAACACTTCATTTCCTTGCTCCTGCTCTGAATGATTATTATATGGTGCTGTTCTTTCTATTTGCGTATGCAACAGGAAATAAATATTTCCCCCCATGCAACAAATACCACACTGCCAACACTAGTATGAATACCAGCTTTATCGCCATATATATGTGATTTATTAGGTGCATGATATTATCCATGCTAACCCGCTGTTGCCACATATCCAAAACCTGTAGCAATAACAGCTCGGTTGAGAATGACTTTCAGTCAGTTTTTGTATACACTGACGCAGCCAGTATTTTGTTATGTGCTTGACAGCCTGCACCCCCTCCTCATTCCACAAGACCGCAATTGCTTCTAGTATCTATATACTGAAAGTTATTTAGATTTTACTTTCCAAATTCATTGTTACTATACCACAGGCTTCCATCCCTCTACTCAAGGTTTGTAAATTAGATCTCACGCAGCACGCAATCAGATCAGGCTACCTGTCTCTGGGAAACGTTATAAAAATGTTAAAGACACATGAAGGCCGGAAATTGTGGCATTGCTAGAAATGGAACAATATATACGAAACCTTGCCAAAGTTGCTTGCTAAATGTCAGACCATGTCTCCGAGTTGTTGACATTTTAAAAAGTTTTAACCTTTACAAAGGTGAAACCTGCTATCTTTTCTTTGTACAGCTTAGATTGAGGTAACATCGATGTTTACACTTTCGAAAAGTTGATAGATACTTTTCTTTCTTAGTATTAAAAATCTTGTTTTAGTTCAATTGGTTCTAATTTAATTGATGTTATTTGACTTTCCATATTGTTTTGCTTCATTTTACCTTTTGCAGATGATATTAAATTTCCCGTGCCATTTAATATTATTTGCGTATAACACAGGACACGCAATGTTAGCTAATATGTATTTGGTGGGATTCTTTTATGGCGGGTTCTACGTCTTAAGATAAGTAACAAGGCTATCAAATCTTATGAGAGGATCTTCTTGAGTTTCTTTTCAAATGCAGTTTAGATCCCAAATGCTATTTAGAGTTATCTAAGCAAATACATCAATGCTCCATTTTTTCATTATATAGTTCTCAAACCTATATAAGAGGAACTATTCTTATCACATTATATTAAACGACTGATCTTCCAAGTCAGGGGTTCGTGATTATGATAAATGGTATTGCAGTAGAGTACTATACTAGAATAAATTGAACTCTTTACGATTTCTAGAATATTTAACTTCTACACAATTTCTAATGTCAGTTTATACTTTAAATTAGTAAATTCCAGTTTTGTCCCTGTTTATTCAACCATTTTCGCTCAAAATAGATTCAAAGGTTAAAAACGAATGGTGTATTATTTGCGTAAATTGTGGGAATAATGGGTCATTGTTTTAGATAAAGTTTACCCAAAATATTCTTATATTTATTCCAATAGTATTGCAATAATCTAAATCAATCAATCTAAGATTTGTTTTCCATATTGTTAGTATATACCGTACTAGGCGAAATCGTCACCATTACATTGACTTTGTATATTAGGTTCCTAATTTGGTTCCTAACAAGTAAGCACTGCTTAACTTGGTTATTATAATTTTTGCTAATTATGAAACTTAAAACAGCAATTTTTTGGTTTGTTAAAATGTAACACTTTATTCATTTTTAAAGCTTAAAGTTTTTTAAGTTGATACTTAAAATATGTGTTATTAGCCTGATATATGACATTGCTCAAAACAAATTTGTTTGACGCAGTCTATATATATATAATCCTAGATGATACTAGATCCTACATAAATTCCTTATATATTACCTATATACTATATTGCAACCATGGGTGGTCGGTGGTGTTCCGACCAATTTGCTGTTGATAAGGAACCCTGTCAACGGAGACTTGACGAAGTTGTCATTATGCTTCGGGACATGTATAGTTAGGGCATTATTCTTTTCATGTATATTATTAATTATCCTCAACCTGCGATTTGGTTTAGAAAGGATTATCCTTTATGATTGTATAGTTCTATACAATCAGTCCGTAAACGTGAGTAATTTGCGTTATTTCGTTTATCCATTTCGATTTGTTTCGGTGACGCGAATGTTTAATTTATATATATTTATATAGTAATATTGTTAATTTGTTACTTAATAATGTTACTTTTGTAATGATATCAGTATTTACGTATTGGTAGTATCTAGGTTCTCCAAGATGGCTACCAGTCGTAGAAGTCCATGTACATTTCACGCAGAATATATCTGTTATAAAAACACTCATCCTGTTCAGAGTCTTCATTATCTCTAAAATAGATTACATTTCTTGATAATTATAAACTGTTAGTGATCGAAGGCGTTAGTGATCGATAAATGAAATGCTTCTTTCTTAAGGAACCCTTTAAAATAGATACAAATTTGGTAATTTCTTCGACTGGCGTTCAATAAGTATTAAATTCCATTAGTAACTTACGTCACGTATGTTCTTCCGCTGTATATAGCAGATTAAGACTTAACAAGTCGTTTTTTGTAATAAACGAAAATTACGACTGTTTTGATAGTACATTTTGTGACCGACTTTTCTTCGAAAAGAAGCACGCTGATGGAGATGACAAAAATAGTACACACCTCATTGTTTGTGTGATATCGTAAGACGCGATTATCTTCTTAAAATGCTATTATCTTCTTACTGAACAAAAATGACAAATTGATAATATAAGCAACACAAATTCGATTAAATTGATATTTCCAACAAGACATATTGGCTAAACGTCATTAATGGTATTAGCTTTAACTTCTTCTTGACTCATCTCACTATATAAAACAGTACATGTGCTGCATTGTGAAATATTTATATAGTATCGCTCAGTATGACATGTATTCATAGTTAGAATGTTCAACTTCATTAAATGATGCTTATTGTTACACGTGTTTACCCACAAGGTCTATGTTTAACAGCCAACAATATAAAATGTTTCTAATGTAAGATGATGAGGGTTGTGGGCCCGATTTCTTTGAGACGTTTCATTTGAACATGTGATACGAACTACGTACCGTTGTCCGGCAGGGCAATGGCCAAGTTCTTCCATTTGAGTGCTCCCAGCAAAGTCGAACTTTGCATAAATAAGTTCCGAAAGGACGAGAAGAGATGATTGCCATTTCAGAAAAAATAGGAACAACTTAAGAAAAATAACAGTAAACGTGACACTAATAAACGCCCATCAGTCATGGTTGACCGCATCCAGGTTTTCACTATTGCTGAATTACAGGATGTAGCTGACAAAGTAAGGGTGACAAGTATATGGTCTGGCGAACATCAGAGGGGGAGTTAAGACCAATAATGGCGTTAGATCGTCCCTTTCAAACACATTTCGTACTATGAATGATTGTGTCTGTTTACTTAATTAAAATACACTGCTGATAGACCTCCCTTCTTGTCTTATCCACTAAGGATTTTAGTAATGGAAAGTAAATGTTGAAATACAACTTCATACTTGCAGCCAAAAGTTCATAGCAGGATAGAGCTTATATGTGTGCTCCAAACTCAATGCAACACCTCATGTTCACCTCCTTCATAAATTAATGTACTTAAGCAAACGAAAACGATGGGTATATGGCTAGACTGGGATGGAAACGTATATTTCGTTAAGTTACATTGTTGTAGTCCAGTACGTCTGAGTACCAAGTAGCTGTGACCACCGTCTTAGTCCGAGTACTTTGGTATCCTATAGTGCGAGTACCTTGTTTTATCAATATAAGAATATTAATAAGCGCTTTAACACAAGCACAATCACTAGTACTTACTGGAGTACCTTCCCAAGTACATTTCGAATATTTGCAACACCGTTACGCCTATATATATATATACAATGTCTCTCAAAATGATAGAATGTGCATTCGATCTGACACGTCACGTTATGTGGGCCAATTTTTTTTTTTTAAATGGGTACATTGTCACATTACCAAAATGGGGGACCTACTCCACATCACCCATGATCATCATGCGTCACTTGCAAAATACTAAGCTTGGAGATATATATTTTCCTTAATCTGTGATGTAATCAAATTGCGTCAGATCACTGCGGTTGTTAATATATTTGCATCCGTATATATATTGTCAGAAACCAATAACCTCAGGGTATCTATAAATGAAAATATTTACATCTGCTGCGGAAATTAGTTTTCAATTTATAAAGATATAATCAGAATATTAATTCAGTAATCAAGTTTGCAAATTGTAATTAGGCAACCCTATATTATTTTAATCAATGCATTATAATACTTATAATAACATTCAAGATCACCAAATTTCATTACAGCAATTTCGTTTAGTCCTTCAATATTATACATTATTTTACGTACCGTAACACCGTATGAAAACAGATATTTCGTTAAAAAACACAAACAACGGAAATTAATAAATTTTCTGTAGATCACAGAAGGAGCAAGGGCAACAGTGGAAAATACTAAAGTATGATTGCACTTCTCGTGATATACGTGTACACCAAAATCTTACAAACCATCAATATAAAACATATATATTAAGAATTTCCCGCAAAGTCAGCTAAAAGCAATATGTAAGAAATTATTATATCGTATCATTCATGTACCTATGTCTCCTATGTGCTAAGGTTACACCTCTATCAGATTACACCACTATCAGGTTACACCACTATCAGATTACACCACTATTATGTTGCACCACTATCAGGTTACACCACTATCAGGTTACATCATTATCAGGTTACGCCACTATCAGGTTACATATATCAGGTCACGCCACTATCAGATTACATCATTATCAGGTTACATCACTATCAGGTTACATTACTATCAGGTTACATCATTATCAGGTTACATCACTCATGTTACATCACTATCCGGTTACACAACTGTCAGGTTACACCACTATCAGGTTACATTACTATCAGGTTACACCACTATCAGGTTACACCACTATCAGGTTACATCATTACCAGGTTACGCCACTATCATGTTGCACCACTATCAGGTTACATCACTCAGGTTACACCACTATCATGTTGCACCACTATCAGGTTACACCACTATCAGGTTACATCATTATCTGGTTACGCCACTATCAGGTTACATATATCAGGTCACGCTACTATCAGATTACATCATTATCAGGTTACATCACTATCAGGTTACATTACTATCAGGTTACATCACTATCATGCTACATCACTATAAGGTTACACCACTATCAGGTACATCACTCAGGTTACACCACTATCATGTTGCACCACTATCAGGTTACACCACTATCAGGTTACATCATTATCAGGTTACATATATCAGGTCACGCCACTATCAGATTACATCATTATCAGGTTACATCACTATCAGGTTACATCACTATCAGGTTACAACACTATCAGGTTACATCACTATAAGGTTACACCACTATCAGGTTACACCACTATCAGGTTAAGCCACTATCAGGTTACACAACTGTCAGGTTACACCTATCAGATCACGCCACTATCAGGTTACATCACTATCAGGTTACGCAACTATCAGGTTACACCACTATCAGGTTACACCACTATCAGATTACACCACTATCAGGTTACACCACTATCAGGTTACATCACTAGTCCATAGGGACGATCTCACCGATCAAGAGCCTAGGTATACAAAACTAGCGATTATGCAACTTGGATGTCCTTTGGGTCTCAAATTAAGTAATAACAACGTCAGACATGGCCTTTTGGGCCGGCACGAGGCTGTGTTTTCGCATGTTCGTTTTTTCTTGTGTGAATAGTTAAAAACGTTTCGTTATATTATCCTGAGTATAACGTCGATATTGTTTTATATTCTGTTATACTACTGTAATCAGTGGCGTGCGCAGGATTTCAGAGATAGGGGTCCAGGTTATCTTAATGAAATGGCGTCATTCTATGATTGGCGGGTAGGATGCTTAATAATACACACCGGCTGCTAGGCTCTTGATTCGTTCATGTGAAAGTGATATGATATATGGACTAACTTTTATTACTCATTTGCAAAAATCATTATTATGC
>JAODAF010634614.1:0-13277 GCA_027574765.1 Molpadia intermedia
TACGAGTACGAGTACTTCAAAAATCGGTACTCGAGTAGTACTCGAGTATCGAGTACTTTTCGAGTACTACAACACTGGTAGGATTACCCTGGTAGGATTAAGTCCAAGATGAGAACTCAAATATGATCACTAAGTTGCATATAATGTCCCTTACATCAAGTTGATCAACATATTTCAAGATTATTTAAATATTTTAAAATTGACATTATGACCAATTGCCATTGCATGTTTTTAGACATCAGAAATAGTGTTGATTGTAGCTTAACGTGGGCGCCATATTTTATCCAAATCACCGCTATTGCAAAAACAGAATCCACTAACTCAAAACATCTTTCTTTCTGTCACCAGACTGGGTTTACCAACCAAACAAGAAGAGGAGGATGGCGACAGCATCGAATCAAATGATGACAACACCACCCAATCAATTGCATGGCGACACCAAACATGTTAAAATTCTTCCTCGACCAGGCCCACCAACAGGTAAATTAGTCAATATTTGTGATTTGACACAACAATTCATGCTTTGGGGCAGTACAGCAATCGTGAAAGTAATTATTGTAATTTACATTTCGCCACTATGGCCACAACGGTCAGGCCGTGAAGGCTACATTAACAATACAGCGGCATCTGAATTGTGCAATTGTTATTAAAGTCTATACTGTTAAGTGTTAAATTTATCTGCAGCGTCACTAATTGAACATAAACGCCGAAACATGAAGGCAAACACCCTAGTTAAAAAACAGACACATGTAACATGTCACATGTTACAATGTCAAAACGTGAACCAGAATAAATAATCAACATGTTGCATTAGTACTTTATATTTAAATCCCCCATTAAATCACTGTTGCATCTCACTGCATGATATGGCCTATCCCCGGATCATGCAGTGATGTAATACTAGGTGTTAACCTTTTTTAGTTAATTTTTGGCACCATGGAATGAACTGAATGAATCTGGATTCTGTCATAGTGTTTGGAGTTGCCAATGCTGGACTAACGTTATACCATGTTTGAGTAAATACATGTTTCGGTGGAGATGAACGTGCGTAAAGGACACCAAAGGAAAATCAAATGGAAGTAGGCCTGCATGTCTTTTTCATGGTTGCAGAGGGAGGTTCACACAATGCTCTTTACGTCAAACGACTTTTGCACTCCCAGCAACATATTCAGGTTCTACATACTCAATACTATAAGTTAGGTCTAGATCTAACTAGACAGTTAGTCAGCAAACACATGCAAAACATTATAAAAAAACGTTAAATGTGGACTGAGTCATAAAAAGAGTCTAATAACATTTTCATGACAATTAGTCTTAAAAATATCTTAAAGGTTAACACATTTTTTTTATTAGCCTAGGCATTTATGTCATAAAAACTTTTTAAGCTCTTTCGATGATTCCACATTTAACGTTTTTTAAAACATTTGTCCAAACGTTTTCCTGATATTTTAATGATATTTTTGTGTTTGTTATATATACGACTGATACAATCAAAGATCCAATGCATTAATTAGCTATAATCCCTGAATATCCTCCTGTTTTCTACATACAGCTTCAATGGTGGCTCCCTCTACAAACCAGTTTTACATAGCTACATCTCATGGACAGCTTACACCAAATATTCGACCAATGGATCCCGGTGTCCGGTTTGCTTCTCAACAAAATGGTAAGGATGACTTTACCCACCAGTACACCATGAAGGAGAACAGTTAAAATATTATTTTAAAACAGTATTTTCATTGCAACCAGAATGCTAGGGGAACATTGTGGTTATGATGCCAATTTTGCCGAGTTGATGTTGTAAATATATAACAAAGGTGTCAAGAAGATTTATAAGACTAAACATGAAAGATATTATCACACAGGGCTAAATATATGCTTATAACATCCATACACGTCCACATGCCAACTTGATTATAGGTTACAATGATGCCTTTGGCACTGGAACCAAACAGAAAGAAAGATCAAATGTTGCAGAAAAAACGCTGTAAACTATAATTTGTCATCGGACATGCCTCCCCCGATAAACACCTTGCCCCATGATTTGCTACTTTGCATGTGTTGGAAGAGCTGCATAGATAATTGTTTCTATATATGTGCCGCCACTCAATGTGATATTAAAGTGTGTTTTTAAGTTCTTGGTCAATTATGACTATTATCATATTAATGTACATATGTATCTTAATTTAGATTGGACTCATCCACCAATCAAGAGAGCATACCCAACAAACAGCCCCACCATGTCATCTAGCAATTTCATCCCAACCCAGCCTCTGATGACAACACAAACAAACATGATGTATGGCCCACAGGGACAACTAAGTACACCATTACAAACATCAGGTGAGTCACTACAAATATTACTTTAATTTCCTATTTTGGTTGCAGAACTTGCAGTAAAGTGACTTTGTCATACTAACAATATGATTTTGACAGTTTTTGCTATGTACTAGTGCCTGTTTATCCTTAAACCTCAGTACCATATAGACGTTTTTACAGGTCATCATAAACTTATTTTTCAACATGCCCAACAGCTGAAATGATGCACACTACACTAAGTATACAGGAGATATGTTCATTCACATGGAAATATGGCATGTACACAAAAGTTAAACTTATGTACTTTAATGCAGCGTGCGTCTAAATGCCTGACCGGCAAGTCAAGATATCACTGCAAAACCTCTATAATTTTCTCTCCCTTCTTCGCGCTGCTGGTGCAATTGCTCTTCTGCATTCTAATGTTAGTTTAGTATTTAATTATTATTAAAGTATTAAATTTTGACCTCGACTAATTTATCCTTGTGTGAAGGTTCATTCCTGTGACTTTATTATTGTCTTTTTTGATGATCTATTTTGGTAAAATTAAGAATAAGGTTGTTCAACTAATCAATATGGAGTTGAGACAATAAGAACATATTAAACTAAGACAAGTAAATATTCTAGGGAATAAATTAATAATTTATGATTTATCAGTCCAACACAACTCATAAATAAAATTGTTATTGTTAGCGACATATATAGAATGGACATATTTGCAAACTTGGAGATGATGGTATTAATAATGTCCTCCCACCCATCAAAGAGGGGGAGGTAAATGTCACTGGCAGTGGCAGAAATTGCATTGACTCAAGGGAATGGCCGTCCCATGACTCATAAAAATGAATATTGATGCCTGTTTGACATGGTTTCGTTGACATTTTTATAGCCACTACATAGTGCCACAAACACACAAAGTCAATGGGTACTCTGCAGGCCTCCATAATTGATATTACGCATACAATTCACAATGCTGAATATATGAATATAAAGTCTCATAACCCATAGCTGAATATCTGCACTAGCAGTTCATTTGTATATGATTATGGTCCTGCAGGTGCACTCTATGCATCGCCTAAGCGACTAGCCAGCTCAGCATATCCCGACGAGGCATCTCCGCTAGCAGCTGACCAGTTCCAGAACCTATTGAATCAGCATCCTATCACATCAGTCGTTGGGCAACTGAGCCCAGAACCCAAACGAAAGGTACCAGGACAGCACAAAAAACAGGTAATCATTCTGAGTGGGCAGGTAGGGTGATGGTGTACAATTCTTGACAGATATTTCACACATGTTGTAACCCTCATTGTAAAGCCTCACCTGGAAGAAGGCTATTCCTAAATTCAGATAGATTTATGATCACTGAGTGCCAGTGGCCCGATGAAATATTCATTGAATAGAGTTTACTATCATCAAGGGCTTTTTCAATACCAAACTGAATGTCTCTGGAAATCAATGATGCTTCCGGCATTTATAAAGATGTAACAGTCAAATCGTGGTTGTTGGGGTTGTTGTTGTTAGCAATTGTGCTACTCGATATCTTTTCGTGACTTCCACATCGACATCTTCTTAGTCAGTCATGCACTTCCCTTTTGCTTGGTCATGGTGGTAGATATCTTTCCTGATTTAGTTGGTAGGGCTCGCAACAAAGAAATTCAATGCAGTATGATGGTTTTTGAATGGTAGTTTGCAAGTACAAACATCACTACCTTGTTGTGGTGGCACCATATATGTACCTGCTAAATATAGCTTGTAAACATCTCAAGAATGGCATGCTGAATGGACATGGTGCTGGATAGCAGATACAGCAGTGGATGCAGTTTTGAGTGTAGAACTTTGGATTGAAATAAACATAATAAATAAATATGAAAGTGATAAATAATATTTTGATAATCAGAAAGCTCTCTGTCAAGTGTCTGTTAATGTCAATTGGATCTACAAACAGTAGGCCATATGTAATTAAAAATATCTGCAGTTAAGTCAAGTAAAACTTAAGCTGAAATGAAAGCACTATGCTAGTTCTATGGTTTCTGATCCATTAGTTGACAACATGACACATCTGACCCATTAACAAGCTTCACCTAATACAAGTAGGTTATTTCTAATATATAATAGAAATTAATAACAAATTTCGGTGTGCTTTTATTTTGCAGGGACATTCCACTCGCAAAACAAAACACAAGAAAACTAAAAAGCCAGCTCGGGTACCTTCAAAAGCAAAGTCAGTTATATCAAAACCAGTTGTAACTTCATCATGGGATTGCATCAATGGAGCATTACCAAGGATACCAACAGTTGTCTACTCACCATATCCTCCTAATATGCAAATTGGACCTAATCCTAATAGTCCAATTCTATTTCCTGGACATCCATTAGCACAGCTTCCCACTCATTCTCAAGTAATGACAAATCAGCCAGGATTCATGAATATGCAATATTTTAATCAGCAGGCCATGGCCTCACAAATGAGCCATGGGGCAGTCATGGGCCAAGTTCCTGTGATCCGTCACTTTCCTGATCCAATGAGCATGAGGCCTGACTATACCCATCCTCCACCCCCACTGATGCTACCAGTACAGCCTGGAGTGATAATGAATATGTATACCCCAAGGCCACTTCATCCTACTATACAAACTATAAGACAAAATGATCAAATTAAGAAAAATGATATTCAGTATCCACCAATTGTTAGCAGCCACAACAAAACCAGATGTAACACTCGAAAGAGTAACAGTCGAGGTAAGAATCCTAATAATAATGGCAGTAACAGCAACAATAACAATATGACAAAAAATACAACTGATTGTAACAATAATGACACGAGGAGTACTCAGAGTAAAGAAACTAACAAAAATATCATCAATGCAAACAAGCAAGGTGAAAACATCGCTATGATTAGTAGCAATATTAACTCAACACCCTTTAATTACTTCAACAGTCTGGCAGTAAATAGTGACATTTGCAGGACAACGGTACGTGGTACTAACAAGACATTAGTGAACAACAATGAGTTAGCTAAGACCAAAGACAACTCAACTATTGCTGTTGATCAGAATTGTACCAATGACAATGCTATGAAAATACCAGAAAACAAACAAAATGCAGGAACAAACAAACAAACACCAAATGGTCACCATGTTTTACAAGAGAACAAGCTCACAAGCAATGACAGAAAGAACACAGAAAAGATTCAAATTGGTGGCATCAGTCCAGAACGTATGAGAACTGGTGGCAGCAGTGGGGTAGCACCACTACCTAGAAACAAGTCGTTTTTACAGACTTTGCAGTCTCCAATCAGTAACAATGACATGGCAGAACAACTTGCCAAACTTGTTCGACCTCCTACACATCCACATGCAGTAGCAAAAAAGATCACCCCACATGTAAGTGTTTCTCCAAATGTTACATCCACCTCAATACAATACTATGGTACACCTGCTTATCAACAAATTGATAAAGTTGAAGGTAAACACAATAGTGAACAGGGCTCCCACAAACCAGATCAAATTAATGCAAATGCTAGTGTCAGGGAAACTAAAGTAAATGAAAACAAGCTTGAAAAAGCACAGGTATTTCCACTCAAGGCAACTAGAGAAGCAGTTGCTCAATATAATGTAGAGTACAGCAAATTCAATGCGACGAATTCATATAACCAAGTCCAACTGAACATACAACCATCAGCACAACATGATGGCACAATTGTCAAAACATCCAATCTACATGCAAATGTTCAACAATTCCATGTCATACCGACACCAGTGGAACACAATGGCACATTTGAAAAAACATCAGGTCTACAAACAAGGGAGCATCAAATAGAGGTTACAAAAGCATCATACCAACACAATGGAACCTTTATCCAAACATCAGCTCCACAAACCAATATGAAACAGGTTCAGACTGTACAATCATCAGCACAACACTATGACAATTATTCAGAATATTCAGATCCATCAGCATATGTGAAGCATGTCCAGGCCCTAACAACTTCAGCAAATGAAAGCAACACTGCTGTCCAAACATCAGCTCCACAAGCAAATTTGAAAAAATTTCAGGTCACACCAATATCAGCACAAAACAATGACACCTTAGACCAAACATCACATCCACAGGCAAATGTGAAACAATTTCAGGTCACACCAGCATCAGCACAACACAATGGCACCTTTGTCCAAACATCAGCTCCACAATCAATTGCCAAAGATTTTCAGGCCACACCTATATCAACACATCACAACAACACCAATATCCAAACATCAGTTCCACCAATAAATATGAAGCAAGTTCAGGCCATACCAACATCAACAAAACAAAATTGTATCTTTGTCCAAAGAGCAGATCAACATGCAAATATGACGAAAGTTCAAGACACACTAGCATCAGGACAACAAAATGTCACCTTTGTCCAAAGAGCAGCCCCACAAGCAAATGTGAATCAATTTCAGGCCACACCAACTTCAGCACATCACAATGGCACCTTTGTACAAACATCAGCTCCACAAATGAATACAAACCAGTTTCAGGCCACACCAATATCAGCACAACATAATGGCACCTTGGTCCAAACAACAGTCCCACAAGCAATTGCCAAAGATGTTCAGGTCACACCAACATCATCACATTACAACGGCAACTTTGTCCAAACATCAGCTACACAAACAAATACAAAACTATATCAAGCCACATCAACACAACACAATGGCACCTTGGTCCAAAAAAAAGTGAAAGTTCAGGTCATACCAACATCAACAAAACAAAATTCTATCTTTGTCCAACCAGCAGCTCCACGTGCAAAGAAGGAAGTTCAAGCCACACCAACATCAGCACAACATAATGGCACCTTTCTCCAAACAGCAGCTACACAAGCAAATGTGCAACAAGTTCAAGCCACACCAACTTCAACACAACACAATGGCAACTTTGTCCAAACATCAGTTCCACAAATAAATGTGAAACAAGTTCAGGTCATACCAACATCAACAAATCAAAATAGCACCTTTGTCCAAACAGCAGCTCCACAAGCAAATGTGCATAAATTTCAGGCCACACCAACACAACAACATAATGGTACCTTTGTCCAAACAGCAGCTACACAAGCAAATGTGAATCAATTTCAGGCCATGCCAACACAACAAAATAGTGGTACCTTTGTCCAAACATCAGCTCCACAAGTAAAGGTAAAACAATTTCAAGCCACACCAACACAACATAATGGCACCTTTGTCCAAACATCAACTCCATATGTTCAGGTCATACCAACATCAGCACAACATAATAGCACATTTGTCCATACATCATCTCCACGTGTTCAGGTCATACCAACATCAGCACAACATAATGGCACCTTTGTCCAATCCTTATGTACACAAGCAAAAATGCAACCATGTCAGACAGTCGGCAATAACGTTCCTAAAAAAGGTCAGAATGACCAGTTCATAGGGACTGATCAACATGCACAAATCTATCAATTAAACAAACCAACATACTTCCAACATCAAGGTTCATATGTTCAGACACATCCCGAAGTTTACTGGCAACCATTTCAGACAATTGATGGCAACATTACTTACACATATCAGAATCTACAACATGTAGGTGCTACCGGATCTGCCGATAAACAACAGCAAAGCTACCAACCAAGCATACAGACAAGAGAACAGCAACTTTTTCAAATATCAAATATACCAAGAGATCAAACAATTGAGAGTAAACTTCCTATAAAAGGTCGGAATCTTCAACATTTACAGGCTAACAGATTAGCTGCTGGAACTCCTGACCAAAACAAGCAAAGTTACCAATTGCAGATTCCAACATCAACACAACATACTGAAGCCTACGTTCAAAAGTTTGAGCAGCAAGCACAATTTCAGGAAGAGCAAACAGAGGCTCCCAAAAAGGTAGAGATCACAAGAACACCCCTTGATGATCAATGCAACCAAGTCTTCCAACTGAAAATACCAACAACCGGAGCTGATCACAATGTCAATCTTCCAAATTGGGGTCTAAAAGAAAATGTGCAGCAAGTTTATATAATTGATGGCAAAGATTCGAAACAAGAGTCAAACTTCACCCAAATGAAAACCAAGAACGAGGCATTAAATCAACACAACCAAAATATTCAATTGAACATATCAACAGTTGGACAACATAATGGGGTTTTGGCTCAACACTTTGATGACCAAAGATACATGCAAACAGGTCAAACTGTTGAGGTCAATGTTAAAAGAGAAACCAACCCAAATCTAGAGGGTGCTGTTTTTCAAACAACTGATGGACTTAACCAAATCTTCCAGTTGAACATACCTACATCTGATCAAATGTTTGATAGCCATTCAAATGTGCAACCAATTCACATAGTTGGAAGCAATATTCAAAGAAATGAGACCAAGACTATGGCCTTTGAAACTATTGATCCACATAATCAAGTCTTCCAATTGATCGTACCTACATATGGGCAACAAAGTGGTATCCTTGCTGAAAGTACTGGTCCCACAACAAATGCTGAACTATTCAGAGTAGCAGAGGGCCACAGTTCCAAACAAGAAGTGACAGAGGTGATGTTGGAAAATGTGGATGGAAACCAAGCTACATCTACACATGGAGTTGGTGATGATGCTGCAAAAACAGATGATACTTCTCAAGACGTTGGAACTGAGAACATGGCCTTTGGACAAACTGAATATCATGAACAACTCTTGTTGAACATACCAACTACTGTCAAATATAATGAGATTTCTGAACCAAATATAGATCCTCAATCTGAAGGGAATAAGGTTTGTTCAGTACGAGAAAATGTTAAGCTCAATATTCAACAGCCTAACACAATGCCATTTGAAGAAACTGAACCAAAAATTTCTGATAGTGGCAGAGATGATGCAGAACAAATGCTCACTGAGTTGAAAACCTACACACCAGCATATTCAACACCGGTCAAAACATATGACACCACAGATAGCACATTTCAATGTCAGATCGTGAACTTGAATGACTCTTTTTCTCCACAATCTTTGGATAATAATGGTCTTCCAAAGCAATTACTTCAGACATCTTCCAGTTCTTCTAGTAGTGAGGAATCACCCAAATTGGCCGATCATATGAAACCTATTGATCTGTCCATAGTGAATGCAAATGCATCAACTCTAGAGAAAACCAACAATTTGCCACAAGGGTGTGAGAAGTTTTTATTGAATATGGACTCACAGGAGATTCTGGTACAAACGGCAGGATGGGATGTCCAAAAATGTCAAGAAATGAGTCAGGGTCAAAATTTAGGAGACAGGAAAATGTTGGTACAGTTGAAGAAGGCACATGAGGAGTTATTTAAGGAGTGACCAGTGAGGAAGTATAGGAATCATAGAGAACATGGAGCTTGTGATTAGGTAATGAACTAGCTAAAAGCTATCACCAGATAGGATAGATGCATTAGCATGTCAGCCAACCTGTGAATTATATCCAGAACATAATTAAAAAACAGCTCTTCCAACTTATAGATTCAGCCAAGAGTAAATCTGGCCAAAGCCTTGCACACATTGACATATTGATACATTACATCCATTGAAGGGATGATATGATAGAGGATATGGCCAAAGGGCTTATGAAATGAATTACAGTACATGTGGTCACAGGCCTAGGAACAATATTTCTTTCAGTAATGATTCACACATAGAATAGTGCTATATCATATTAGTTGTTATATTTTCCAAATGTCTATATAAGAAAATCAAAACCAATATGGATTTTGTTTTAAAACAGGTTTGAATTTTTTCTTTCCATAGAGACAAAATTTTAATTAAAACGTGTTATCAACAAAATGAAATGAGAAGTTGTTGTTTGTGTAATCCAAATTTTTATTTGTTTTAGGTATTTAATCCAAGATTTGATGTACATTCACAAAGATATATTTATGGAGATTGGAGAAAACTTATTTTACAGGACATGAGCCTTAAGTTCAGCAGTATCAAGGAGACTGACTAGACTTGGCTCTCTACTAAAACAGGGTATGTTCACATCATTAGGATATATATAAAGATATTTTCAATATTCTGCCATTATTTCTTTCTTCAATATTCTATTTTTTTCTTGAAATAGTATTTTCTATTAAATAACTAAGTCAACAACATGCTCTCATCCAAGACATGAAGAAAAAAAAATTGGGATATATTTATTTTGAAAAAGTTTAAGATTTACAGTTAAAGCTATAATTTGCATTTATTAGAGTAATAGTTGACGTCTTTCAAATTCAAAAGTGTTTCAATTGCCTTAGGATTTGCAAGCTTTGATATACATTTGCAAACTGATACATTTGGATTTTTTTAAATTTTAAGTTATTTTTATAAGCTTCATCCAACACCTTGAAGTATCGGACACAAATACAATAGAAATAAATAAATTCACAGCATTTTCTTAACCTTAATTTATTGCTAACCTTGATTTCATCTACATTTGATATAAGTGATGTTGATTTGCATTGTTCAGCTTTTGTTATGATATATTTGCTCTTGCAATTTCAACAAATTAAATTACCACAGTATTAGAAAGTGTAATTTATGAAAATATAGCATACTATATATATATATATATATAAAATCAATATTTAATTTTGCCTTTTGTTTTAAATTATTTTTCAAAATGAACTTTAGCTCATTATATTGTGAAGAAGAAAAAGCTTTAACACATGTTTGGATTTTGGTTTACAGATGATTAATAGATAATTCGAATCTCTATAGATGGAAATAAAGTTTTTATATGTATATGGAGAGCATATTATAACCCACTTAAGGGTTGAGTGGTGGAAGGGGTGGGGTTTATACAGAAACACTGTATATCTAACACAAATATTTATTGTTTGTGGCTGGAAATAATCAGAGGAAAACCCCCACCCACTAAGGATGATCCATTGATAAAACAACTTGAAGACATCAATGCAATAGTTCATTCTGTAATAACAGTTCATGAAATAAGCATAAGTCTTACATATATATCATTGCAAATTGCTCTGACTATATACAAATATGATATTGAACTTCACTTTGTAAACAAAATGTAATGGTTTCTGCTAGCTACTGTATGTTATCTTTATTCTGGCAATTAATTTCATGCTGATATATTTATGGTAGAAATGGTGGAGAGAAAGGTAACCTAATTTGCAGCTTGCAATATATTAAATATAAAAAAAATTGGTTCAAATAAAGGAAATGTTATATAAGATTACAACGCTTTTCATACTTCATTATGTTTTTGTATCCTAAACATAAAATAAGAACAGATCCAATTTAGTACAAAATCAGATGAATGAGAAGTACAAATACTTATCTTTATCTTTCAAAAGGGAAACTTATTAATAAAGAGTGACCTTACTTCTCTGAATTCACATAATAGCTCCCTGTATTATACGGTTGCTAATGAACAGTGTTACATTTGTCGGCACATGGTATCAATATTATTTTGTCCTCGAATGCAGTCATGAAGCCATAATTACGGGTTTTTCCTCTCAGACTCACCATGGTTCTTTTTGGTTCTAAATTGATTCTATTGATTTTAAAATATCTACGGTACCACAGTGAATTCATAGCTCTTTTATCACTGAATCTTCTCTTCTGCAACTTTTTGAAAAGCAGGAATGCTGAATTTTAGGACGGTGCTTTTTGGCCATTGTTTAAAAAGAACCAGAATAGACTGGATTTTCAGCCTAAAACCATGGTGAGTCTGCTCATAGTGTCTCTGCACATACAACACAACACATACAATTTAAATATCGCCGATGAATGATTATTACAATTTGTACAAATGATGGCAGAAACGTGCATACACATATATACATTCAGCATTTATATAGCCTATGATAAACTGTCGCAGAGAGAAAGCAATGCAGGTTAAATCTTATAGAGCCAAATTTGCGAAGATTGTTGAAGCACTCCAGGCAGCGTGGATGAGATTGAACTGCTCTCTTGGAAAGGTGGAATGATCGTTTTAGGGAACTCCATGAACTTGCGTGCTCATAATGCTATCAGTGGCGAAACCAGAGCGAAGGACACGCGCGCTTAAAATAAAACTTATTGAACATATATTTATAACTTCAAAATATAGCATCATTTTGCATATAGGCACTCTTAATTATACAATAAAATTCATAACATGGAAGGAGACCACCCCACAGGACGGATCTTCTCCCAATTCTGGATACGCCAGTGACTCTGAAAAAGAATTGGACGCCTTGCCTACATATCTCTTTCCAACGAAGATATACCGGTAACATTTAATGCTTTGCATTGTTTGTGTATTTTATAGCATTCTCGTTCAAATAAGCACTGTGTGTGATTTTCTATTTGTGTAATATTATTGTATTATTAAATCAATGAGAAATAGAAACAATTCTTTGTTATGGCTTATAATATATATAAATATGTATAATATAAAACCTACATAATGGTATTCCATATAGTTTCCATATTGTAACATCATAGACTTTACCATCAACCTATAATGTGTTTTAATTTAAAATTATCATATCTTGAGCCTTATATTGGAAAGAGATATTTTGGTTCTAGCTTATCCGTATTTTTAACATTTTATAATTCCGTAAACAGCTAAACAGCTTTATCGGGGAAACCATGAACTGGTTATAATCCAGTTAGGTATGTGCATGGGCGGAGAAACAGGAAGTTGGGGGTTATAACCCCTCAAGTTTTGGCCAAGGGGTAGCTCTACATAAACAACCCCCAATATTTTAGGCCTTGCAAGCAGTTTGAAAATGTCTCTTTAATATATATACAGTAGTGTGATTTCTCGTCTGCGACAGTAGTAAATTCAAATTCAAAACTTCAAATAGACAGTCATTTGTTTAGCTTAAGGGCACCATGGAATCGATGACAGCCAATTGTAAATTTTAGTTTGTGTATTAAAATTGCGGGGTGGGGGAAAGGGCGTCAATACGTGTTCTAATTGTACTGTGTACGATTCTC